>JBBPBX010093757.1:0-13498 GCA_038048925.1 Garcialebias charrua
TTACATTTTGACATTTTAAATTGTCAAAGGGAGGATTGGATTTGATTAAAAGATCTGAACTTGGAACAATGTTAAACCTTTGTTTAAGTAGATTGTACAAAGACTTTAAATGAATCATGGAGTTGTCAAGAAGGACACGTCCTGTTAAAAGTGATGAACTTTAGAAATTAGCTAATAAACTTACTTGGTAGATACGGGAAATGTATACTCCAAAGGAATTGACCTCAAAAGAATGCATTAGCTATATGAACTAAAGCTCCCAGTTCATTACAAATAATTATTCTAGATAAGTACAACTCACAACAATGTGTTAAAGAGAAAATAAACACCAAAGAAATACCCAATCAAACATACCAATGTTTTTAAACTTCCAAAAATATGGAATAAAGTGTAGGCTTCTATATGGAGCACAGTAATTTCATAATTATCTGCATACCTATCGTAGTTATAAGATTCAAGAGGAATGTGGGGTTATTTTTATCAAAACTGAACAAATTGGATCACCAACAAGACATAAAATAGATTACAACGTTAAATATTAAATGTTTTATATGTAAAGGATTAAATTTAGATAATACAATGAAATTGCTACATTTTTGGTTTCCACATGCATATATGATGCCATTTTATCAATATACCTGTGTTGTATGAAAACTTAGAACCTTTAAGTTAAGAATGTGATACTATGATTATGAAAATTGTAACAATAGCTATTCATTGACAAATCCTTTCATATTGCAGATAGTTATTGGATGTATGGAGATGATATTTTGCTGAATATTTTGCCAACAAGATGGATTGGAAAATTCGTTATGGTTAAAATAAAAGTTACATGATCGAGTGAATGAGTTGATTGTATTAGACACAAATGATTATAAGAGGTGAAATAAAAGATATGATGTTTTGGATCAAAATGTATATTTGTGTACAATAGGTCAACACAAAGGGATTTTGTATGAGACTAAAGCATGGATAGAATCTATCCGTCCATAGATAACAGTAAACAAAAAAGTTAAATAGATTAATTATAATTATTATAACCAACAGTGAATTTCAAGTAAACCACAGAAGTCCTTGAAATAAATAAAGATTTTAAAGTAATGCTTAATAAAATGCTGGTAAAGATGACTGATCGTGGAATGGTTTTAATCTAAATTTAGGTGAAGGGTGATTTTTTATATTAAAGATAGGAATTAGTACAATCTTAGTGCTAATTATAATTTCCTTTTTGACATGTTGTGTCCTGCCGGCTGGGAGGCATTGGTGGACTCGTAAGATGATGAAAATAAATGGACCTGACTACAGCAAACAATTCGTCCAGCTTCGGATGGCCTCAGAGGACATGTCTCCCCGCCTCCCACTGAACTGACTGATGCTAGAAGGCCAATGGAGGCAGAGGGGGCTTAGTGGCCACTGGAGATCTGGTAACAAAGTGGAAAGTGACATGTTCCTTAAAGGAAAGCCCTCCTCCAGAACTTTGTCTTGCCCCAACGAACACTACTTTGTTTTAAATGTTGCAATAAAAGAAGAAATTCATTGAACTGAACTGAACTTGGTGTCCCTCAGGGGTCAGTTCTGGGGCCCCTGCTGTTTTCCCTTTACATGCTGCCTTTAGGTCAAATTATTAATCAGTTCAACATTTCTTTTCACTGTTATGCCGACGATACACAGCTTTACATCAGGACTGGAGCATCCTCATCTTCCACCTTGTCATCTCCATCTTCACTCACTGCCCTCTCTGCCTGCCTGGAGGCAATTAGGGCATGGATGAATCAGAACTTTCTTCAATTAAACTGCTCCAAGACTGAGGCCATACTGATTGGCACCCCTCACCAGGTACAAACATCTCCTATAACAACACTTTCCTTTTCTGGACAAGACATCCCCCTCTCCACCTCTGTTACTAATCTTGGAATAAAAATGGACTCCAATCTTACATTTGAAAATCACATTAAGCATCTGTTTAAAACTTGCTTCTTCCATCTTCGAAACATCTCCAGACTTCGCCCATCCCTAACTTTTTCCGATGCTGAGAAGCTCGTCCATGCTTTTGTCTCCTCCAGGCTCGACTACTGCAACTCCCTGTTTATTGGAATCCCTGGCAAAAACCTTCAGAAACTTCAATATATTCAAAACAGTGCAGCAAGGATCTTGTTGAGAGTTCGTAAATTTGAACATATTACGCCCATTCTCCATAACCTTCATTGGCTTCCTGTCGCCTACAGAATTCAGTACAAAACTGCTCTCATTACACATCAATGCTTACACGGAACTTCACCAGATTATCTGAAGGATATTCTTATTCCATACTCATCCACCCGCTCGCTGCGGTCACAGAACAGCAATCTCCTTCACATTCCGAGAACCAAATTAAGGACCATGGGAGACCGGGCTTTCAGTGTGGCTGCCCCCCGCCTGTGGAACTCTCTTCCTGACTGTCTAAGAGCCCCACAGTCTGTGGTTGACTTTAAGAGCGGCTTGAAGACCTTCCTTTTCGACCAAGCATACTCTGCCTCCTCATGATTCTACTTTTGATCTTGGCTGATATTGTTATTGATTTTAATTGTTTTATTATTTGTTTTATTGACATTTAATTCTGTTGCTCCTTGTAGCACTTTGAGATTTTCATTAATGAAAAGTGCGTTATAAATTGAATTCATTATTATTATTATTATAACTTGGTTTAAGACATTACAGTATATTCTTTTATTCCTACCTTTTATTTTGAATATATTCATCTATAACAGGCATCATCGTGGACTTTTGATGCAGGACTTTTATATTCAATCAACGGCCGAAGCATTCAATCCATTTTATCATTTTAGCACCATGGAGTATTTATCAGTGTTTAATGTTTTTATCATTTTTCTTGTATGCTTATTTTGTATATCATTCATTCTTTATGCATTTATGATTTTAGTATTGTTCTAGCATTTATTCTTGTACATTTATTTTTGAATGTCATTTATCCTTTATGATTGCATTCTTGTAAATTTCTTTTTAGGTTTTATTATTTTATCATTTTCTTTTATCATTTTTGCATTTATTTTCTTAATATCAATTAGTATTTTACAATTTATGTTTATTAGTTTAAGTTTATCAATTTAGTATAACATCATTTTTAGTTTCATTTAGTTTCACAAAGGTTGGGCTTTACCATAAGTCTTATACGACAGGGAATGAGGTAAGAGGTAAGAATTAGCCACATGACCGATAAAGGTCTCTAACAATTGGTGGATGCCGCCACTCCTGGCCCATGGTGGGAGCTCTAGAGAGGGGAGTCCCAAGGAGAGATTTTGTCCCGCTAATAAATGAAATTAAGCCAGCAACGGGTTTTCGGCTCCTTCAGGAGTGGAAGCAACTGCCTCCATAGATTAGAATTAGGTAAGATAAATCCGTCATACCTTAAAGCCTTACATACAGTCTAGCTTAGTTTCTAGTTTAAGATTACACTTAAGGAGAATAGCTAAATTTTGTTAATATAGCTCAATTTGTTGATATATAACTTTTTATTATGTTAACTTTTATTAACTTCACTAGTATTATGCATGCAACACTGAAAAATAGACATTAGTCAGCCTTAGATTGAGATTTATCTTAGATAAATAAGGGAGGATTGTAGATTTTGATATACATTGTAGGACTTGGTAAACATTACAGTCAGTCCAGAAATCCAGTACTTGGACAGAACACCGTACAAAAGTTCAAGAGGTCATTAGAACATCTGGTAAAGAACCACAATAACAAAGTCATTAATCTTAAACTTGTTTTCCTTCATGGGAGGAAAAACTCTTACCCTCTGACAAGAAGCAGATAAGCTAAACTGTTTATGTTCCCTTGTAGGGAAATACACTGTCCCTGCGTTTCCCAGAACTGGTTTCATTTCTTCCAAAGACGAGACTGTGTACGTGTAACTTTCCTTCCCTGTCGGGAAGTAAACTCCTCTAATGACGTCAGATGAAGGTATAAATGAACCTCCATTGCTATTCTGGGACAGATTCGGATTTGATTTGGTATAGACTGTTCAGCTGTATTTGTTCCATATTAACTTATTAAAAGAATTCCTCTTGCTGGCAAAGAAGAAAGTGTCCTCGTCTCAATTATTTAATATGAAGGCAAACAGCTTCAACAATACAGGCTAGCCTCGTTGAGTCACGGGGACTCATTTACAAGAGGGACTTGTCTCACTCACACCAAACAACCATCCACTCTCTCACTCACACCTAGGGTCAATTTGGAGTCACCAATCAGCCTAACATCATTTACATATACCATACCATACCATACCATTTTACAGGTAGTCCCCGATTTACGAGCGAGATCCGTTACAACGAGGCGCTCGTAAACCGGAAATCTCGTATTTCGGAACGGTTGCCATGTCTCTCGTAAGTCCGGAATTTCGCTCGTAAATTGGAACGGTTTCGCTAGCGCGACTACAAACACTCGTTTTTCATCAAAAAACTGCTTATGAGTGCATAAAAATGATCGGAAACGTGTGTCCACATGTTTAGCTAACGAACTGTGGTGAAAAAACACATGAAAACTCAGTATTTTTTGCGTTTTTTCCAAAAATTCGCCAGCTCGTAAGTCTGGAACCTCGTAGATCAGAGCGCTCGTAAATCGGGGACTACCTGTATTTATAAAGCACTTTAAACAGGAACAAGTTCACACAAAGTGCTGGACAAACAAACACGCAACAGGCAACACAGACAATGAAGTACAACACGAAAAACATAAAAACATTGCAGATCATAAATAAAACGATCCAATACAAATCAGCTGACATTGAAAGCAATGGAGTAGTAGTGAGTTTTTAACCGGGATTTGAAAACCGAGAGGGAGGGGGCCTGTTTGATGAGCAACGGTAACTCGTTCCAGAGTCTTGGGTGTTAATTCTACGTGAGTGAGGTTAGCCGTAGGACCTTGCGACAAGTCCTCACTCCAGCCTACCCAGTAACGGGTCCTTTTAACTTTTATCCTTGCACACGAGTATTACCCGATATGTCTCCAGATTAGTTAGGATTAAGGCTGAGACGAGGTAATTCAACCAGACTGTTACTGTCTTCGAATCTGCATGTCATATCCTGTTTCACTCCGCCGAAAGCCTGACTTAGCAGAATGGAGTCAGATCGTATCTCACGGAGAAACATGCATTAACGACAGATTACCTCTAGTAGATAGTTATTGTTATCCGTCTGGTTAGCTTTAGAACCTAGGAAAATAAGGTTCCAGGATATTGTTTTACTCTTTTTGGCTAATAAAACCATTCAAGAACCTCCAGTCATATTGTTGTTATCTTTGAACCAAGTTTTCCATCATTTAATATCAAGGTGAGTCAAATGAAAAATCCAAATTTGTACGTTTTATGTTTCTTTATTTTTCTAGTTGCAGGGGTAACAGCATAAGCACTACTTACTACAGAAAAAGATTTAATCAGGTTACATGACTTGCATTTAAAGAGATAAAAGATTCAACAACTCACCAAAGGTGTCTTCCACACGCTGGGCTTTAATGTGTTTTTAGCTTTAATTGAATTGAGTTGTACTCCAATCAATAATTTGTATAATCTTCAAAAATGTTGGTTTATTCTACAATAATCTGATTCCGATCAAATATGTTTAATCCATCCAGGTAATCTTGGTGTGTTCCAACTTGTGTTTTTATCTCCACCAGGAAAACTTGTTTTAATCCTATCAGGAAATCTTGTTGTTTTTCTACAGAAAAACCTCCAGGTGATGCTGTTGTACTCCAATCAGAAGTCTGCACTCCAGCAGACTGGACAAATCTTTGTTTAATCCCACCAGGAAGAGCTTGTTTAATAATCCACCCAAGTAGTCTTGTGTTTTAATCCCATCAGAAAGGAAGAATTTGTAATTCAGGCTTTAATCCATTCAAGACCTGTGGCGTTGATGAACAAAACTTCAGAAGCGGTGTTCCCTTAGCTCAAACAAGCAGTTTTCCAAGGTTGGGGTCTTGCATTCAGTAAAAGCAGCTTTTATCCACTCCAGTAGATTGAAGAAATCTTCTTTATTTTTTAATCCCACAGAAAAACCTCCAGGTAATTCTGTTGTGTTAAAAATCCCAGTCTTAATTCATCAAAACTGTTGCATTTTCCATCATCTGTTCTGCGATACTGACAAACAGGGCTTCAGAAGCGGTGTTCCCTTAGCTTAAACAAGCTGATAAGCCAAGACCCGTCAGAGCAGATCCCGATGCCGCAAAGTAACCCTCCTTTTGTCCAGGAGTAAACACTTTTTGAATCAATCCAATCTTCTTAAAGTATCCAGCAAATTCAACTAATTCTTCATGACTTCAGCAACTTCAGCAAATTGTATTCCATAAAAAATCTGGTAATCCTTTTAGGCAAATCAATTACTCCACAAAAGTGTTATATCCATTCAAAAATGCTGTAATCCTTCATTTGTTCTGCGGTCCTGATGAAAAGGCCTTCCTTAGCCGGCCGGAGCCTAAAATTGGAACATAGTGTACTTACAGAAACAACTCGCCCGCTGCACTCCTGACTCTCTGCTTTAATTCATCAAAGCTTGTAGTTTTTTCAACAAAATTCTTGGTTCTGTCCAGTTGATGAGGTACTTTCAGCAGGATGGAGATAAAGAGTACACCGTGTTTTCTCAGTTCTCAGTCCAAGGCCAGTCAGCCTTCAGTGGGCAGATCCTGCTCCGGGGTCGGTCTCGGATGACCCAAAACAGTAACTTAATTAATAGTTGAATTAAATCAAAAAGAATTTGTTTGTTCCACAAAAAATCTTTTCAAATCAGGAGAAATAGTATTCCACAAAAGAGCAGCTTTTAATCCATCATTGGCCGACGAGAGGCCCTCTACAGCAGAGCGGAGATAAAAAGTACACCGTGTTCCACTAACATAAACAGCCTTGCGACGGGCCTGTCAGCGCTCGGTTCTTCCAAAATTCATTTAATTTTTCACCAAACAAAGTTATCCTTGTAACTGATTTTCCGTCTTCAGGTAGTAGCAGTCTTGTTGCTTGTTTATACTAAATTTAATATAATTTTAATGCTCTGGACAAGAATGGGAATATTTCCTTACCTTCTGCTGAGGTAATTCCACAGGGGCTATTTACCAAAGGTAAGGAAAAAATACCTCAATCCTGAATCAAGATTTGAGGCTATATTCCAGCTCTGCAATTAATCCAATTTTGAAGAAGAATAGCAAGGGATCCAGGCTGAAGCAAAAATATCTCCTTTTTTGTCCAAGGAGAGTCTTTTTAGAATATTCTATCTTCTTCTTTGTAGTTCCAGAGCGTCCGTCTTTGTCCAGTAATATCCAAATGGTCTTCAAAAAATCTTCAGCCCCTTTCTCCTCTCAGATTTCATCTTTTATAGGGAAACTGGGCTTTTTCTGCACCCCCCATTGGAGAATTACATCATTTTTGTTAGTACTCATTGGTCAGTGATGAGGTAACTTTCTCAGCCCTCACCGGACTAGTGACATAATGTCTCTCTCAGCTGTCACCCTCCCTTCACATGAAAACTCTGGTCACCTTTCACCTACATACCCAGACTGTGGAGATGAACACCTCTGGTTTACTGCGAATCTTAAAAGAAAACATAAAATAACATACATTTTACTCACAATACATAATCCTGCATCTTCAGTTAATTACTTGACACACACTTCACATACTTCATTTAATTCATTGCATGTTTGAATTTCTTTGTTGTAAATGCTTAAAAAACTATTTCTTGCCCTTTCTAACAGGCTTTGAATCAACCTTGCAGCCTCTCTTCTGCTCTGATAAAAGTGTGCACTTTCTTATCTCATCTGACCTATATTTCTGCTCCGAGCAGACCTGCTGGAGTGTATGACAGCATGCCTCTGTGTGTGTGTGTGTGTGTGTGTTCTTGCTTTTCTTATCTGGTAAGAGTGAGGCTCACTGCTACAGGCCTTGGGCCGCGGGTGTGCGTGTTTTTCTGCCTAGTGTGTGCATGGAAAGGTCTTGCAGGCCTTTGTTTGTAACACAGAGGACAGAGCCTGTTCTATTAAAATAACCACAGATTATCACAACCGGTTTTAACTAGAGTTACATAAAGATGAGTTATCAAAATGCAAACAAAAGTTACAAAACTGTATTTAATTTTATTTATTTATTTTGTGTGTGTCGTTTGCTTTAATTTTGTGAGTTTATTGTTTTATAATTCTGTACAGCACTTTGAGCTGCTTTTAGTATGAAGGGTGCTTTATAAATAAAATTGATTGATTGATTGATTGATTGATTGAAAACATACCATGTTTTTGTTTCTGTTAGTAAATTAAAAATGGCATGATTAGAACCAAGGTTTAAAAACCATATATAAAAATTGTGTTTCTGTACACCCTGTACTCAGGGCCTGTGAGTGATCATATATGTGTTATTAATCTGGTTTTGTGTGTGTGTACGTGAACGTGAATTTGCTGTGTGTCTTAAGTCAGTCTGTTTTCAACATAAAAGTCCTGCATATTTTGACAAACACGCAACAGGCAACACAGACAATGAAGTACAACATGAAAAACATAAAAACATTGCAGATCATAAATAAAACGATCCAATACAAATCAGCTGGCATTGAAAGCAATGGAGTAGTAGTGAGTTTTTAACCGGGATTTGAAAACCGAGAGGGAGGGGGCCTGTTTGATGAGCAGCGGTAACTCGTTCCAGAGTCTTGGGCCTGCTACAGAGAACGCCCTGTCACCCCTGCGCTTAAGGCGAGTTTCTGGAACTATTAAGAGTACCTGATCCTCTGACCTCAAAGCACGTGGAGGGACATATGGGTGTATCAGATCCGAGAGATAGGCGGGGGCGAGACTGTTCAGCGATTTGTAGACATACATGAGAATTTTGAATTGGATTCGAAGATGAACCGGTAGCCAGTGAAGGGAGGCCAAGACTGGTGTAATGTGCTCTCTTTTGCGTGTGCTGGTTAAAAATCGGGCAGCTGCGTTCTGAACCAGTTGTAATCGTGCAATGGTGGCTTGACTGACGCCAAGCAGAAGGGAATTGCAGTAATCAAGCCTAGATGTAATGAATGCGTGAATCACTGTCTCCAGGTTGTTTTTTGATAATATGGGCTTCAGCTTAGACAGACGCCTCAGCTGGAAAAAAATATAAAATATTTATACATATAAAATAAACAACTTAGGGCCAAGCACTGAACCTTGTGGTACTCCACACGAAATACTGCATAGTTGAGATCTCACATCATCAATTTGTACAAACTGTTTTCTGCCCTTCAAATAACTAGATATCCACTGTATGGCTAGACCTCTAATACCGTACTGTTGCAATTTTTCAAGTAAAATGGTGTGGTCAATGGTGTCAAAAGCCTTTCTCAAATCAACAAACAGACCCATACAATACTGCTTATCATCTATTGCTGAAGTAACCTCTTCTATCAGTTCCATAAGAGCCAAACTTGTCGAATTATTTGATCTAAAACCATACTGACTATTACTCAAGATATTGTTTTTATCAAGAAACTTGTCCAGTCTGGACACAAATAATTTTTCAAGGATTTTTGAAAACTGTGGCAACAAAGAAACAGGTCTATAATTATTAAATAAACATTTCTCCCCATTTTTAAAAATTGGAACCACCTTTGCAATTTTCATTTTTTCAGGGAATATACCTTTAGAAAGTGATAAATTACAGATGTGTGTAAATGGCTCTATAATATGACTTATTATCTCCTTCACAACCATCATATCCAAATCATCACAGTCTTTAGATCTTTTATCAGTAAATTGTCCAACAACCTTCATTATTTCTTCTTTAGTGGTTCCATTTAGAAACATACTGTTTACACAACCACTGATTAAATAACTCACGTTTTCATCTATTTTAGGAATTGAGGTTGCAAGATTAGATCCCACATTTACAAAATAATTATTGAAACCATTTACAATTTCTTTGTCATCATGAATTTCTACATTATTTTCCACAAAATGTTGTGACAATCCCATGTTACCCTTATGTTTATTTAGAACACTGTTAATTACTCTCCATGTCGCCCTCATATCACCACTGCATTTATGTAATAATTGACTATAGTATTCCCTCTTATGTTTTCTTATAATCCCTACTAACTTATTTTTGTACTTTTTATACTTTTCTTCAGCATCCTGTGTTCTAGACTTTATGAAACGTGAATATAGATTATTCTTTTTTTACATGCATTCTTTAATCCATTAGTCATCCAAGGATGATCTACTTTTTTATCCTTAATGTAGATTTTCTGCATACAATTTTTTTAAACAAATTTTCAAGGATCCTCATAAATTCATCGTAAGATTTGTTTACGTCATCAACATAAACTTCATCCCATTTTTGTATGTCTAGATCTTCTTTGAATTTGTCTAATGCTTTTTTTGATGTATTTATTATATTATGTTTTCTTTTAATTGTTGTTGGTTTACTATCATCACTTTTGTAAATTGAAAAAACCGGTAAATGATCACTGATATCCATCATCAATATACCACTTATCACCTCCCCATCTGTTATGTTTGTGAATATATTGTCAATTAATGTTGCACTTTGGGTAGTAATTCTCGTCGGATTTGATATTAACGGATATAAATTTAAACTATACATTGAATTTACAAATATACTGATATTATTAGGATCTGCCTTGTTATCTAAATCAATATTGAAGTCACCACATAAGAAAACTTTTTTATTTTTGCTCTTAACTAACAACTCCAATATTTTATCATTAAATATCTCTATCTTTGAAGATGGTGATCGGTAGACACAGCTTATTATAATGTTTTTTCCACATTTGTTTATAATTTCCACTGTGATCATTTCCATCATATTGTCAACAACAATTGACATATCTTTAATTAATTTACATTTTATTTCCTTGTTTATAAATAAAGCCACTCCTCCGCCTTTTTTATTTTTCCTATTCATATGATGTAATTCATATCCTTCAATATGTATATTATTTATATTATCATCATTAAGCCATGTCTCCGACAATGCTATTATTTTGAAAGTTTTATTAATGTTTTTGAGATTATCTAACATGTATGATAAATTTGCATTTATACTTCTACAGTTTAGGTGAATTAAAGAAAGATCATCATCTGTTATATTCACATCAATAAACTGCTCTTCATTATAGTATTTACTTTCTTTTTTAGTTGGAAAAAGACTTCTCTCGAATTCCTCATCAACATTATATATTTTAGATATCGAATCATCATGCATCATCATTAACCGTGTGCTTCTTCATCATGTTGATTTACTTCATCATAACTTTGATTAGACATAACAGGACACAGACACCTTCTATACTATCCAAATTTTTCCAAATCTTTCACATCTTGTATCATTTTTGCCTGCGATCCTTCCTGTGCCCGTACCCAGATCTTTCCATTTCTTGTCCACGTAGACACTATCTTTTCCTTTTTCCTTAACAATCTTGCTTCGTGTGCAATAATTCCATTTTTTTTGTCAAATGTTCGTTTATATAAACATTTGTTCCCTTGAGTTTATTTGCTTGCATGATTACTGTATTTCTAGCTTTTCTACTAATAAATTTTACAACGATAACCGGTTTGGATTTTTCAACTTTGTTAGGCAAGGTATGACACAAAGATATGTCTTCAGAATTAATTTCTATTTTCTTATTTTGTAAAAAAGTCACAACTTGCTCTTCCAAAGATCGCTGTTCCTGTGAAGACGCATTTTCAGCAGTTCCATCACTGGTAGTGGTCTTTTTGTCTGAACGAGTTTTAATCACAAGACCGGATATTACGAGATTGTCTTGCCTTGCGTTTATTTCAAGTTCCTCGACTCTATGTTCAAGTTCCAGAATTTTTTTATCCTTCAAATTTATTTGTAATCTTAATTGTTTCACTTCATCCAGCAGAAGTTTCTGTTGGGTTGATACGTTCCTGAGCTCTTCACTCATAAAGTTCAGAGATTTTTTTATCTCCTCCAAATCATCCGTGTTAGTCTCCAACAGATCCTGTTTTTTTGTTTTGCCATTTCTGTACTCACAAAATGTGACACTCGCCCGTTGGTGTTGGTTTATGAAGTCTTCAGCCTTTAGCAGTTAGCCTTTAGCCTACTCCACCAGCCCTCGATCTCCACCGCAGACCGGCGTCCTCCACACCTTTGAACCAGGAAATAGAAACTCGCCTTGGCCGGCTCAGACTCCCCCCGCAGACCGGCGTCCTCCACACCTTTGAACTCGCCGGCTCAGACTCCCCCCGCAGACCGGCGTCCTCCACCCTTTGAACCAGGAAGTAGAAACTCGCCGGCTCAGACTCCCCTCGGATCCACGGCTCGAATTCGTCCCAAAACTGGAACGTAGCTCCACCGACGCTTGTCCTCGACACCGTCGCCTCTCCTCCCCGCAGCAGCAACGGACCGGCCCAACAGCCGAAGAGCAGCCAGCTCCAGCAGGCTCCCAAAGGTAGGTCGCTAGCCAGCGACACCGCCCGGAAGGCTAATGACCAAACAATCCGGTCCCACGGCTTGTTTGTCCGTCAAGCCAAAGACGAAGTTTTAAACTCACTCGAGCAGCAGAGCAAGTTCAGTTCACAGATTCAGTGTGACTCTGTATCATTTTGATGACAACTTGTTTGATTATTTGAGTGAATTAAAGATCCCGTGCAGCGCAACTTTCACCTGTACGTCTGCATGGCAGCCATCTTGAGTAAAGCAGGTCTTGTAAAAGCAGTAAGTAAGTAACTTGTAAGCTTTACTTGTAAGTAAAGCAGGTCTTGATCTTGAGGGATGATTGATGGTTTATAAGGACTCTTACTTTGGTTCTGTTGCTTGTTACAGGAGCAGGAGACACTGGGCAGTTCTGGTTGAGGACATCTTGAAGAAGAGGACATTCAGCTAGAGGTGAGAGAAGCTACCAGTAAATGCATGATGTAGGTTTTTATGTTTTTCATCATAGTAGTTCTGTATTGTGAAAAAGTGAGGAGAGCTAGTTACATCTTTACAAGTGCAATGTGAGTTTGAATTGTTGCTATTAAATGTACACATATACTCATAAAATAAATAGTTGTTATATGTTAAATAATTAGAAAGCTGACTAATAGCCATTGCTATTCTCTTGACTACCAGGAAAAATAAATATTGTCCATGCCCCAATATTTTATTATTTATATGGAAGAGAAAGGTGCCAAAACCCACCTTTTCATATTTAGCATAATTGAAAAAGCCCTAAATCAGAGAGTCAGAGAATCTTTATTGTCATTTGCACCACATGTGGTACATGTGATGAAACAAGATTATGTACACAGGGTCCCAGTTACATCCAACAACAAAAAGTAAAAGAAAAACAGTAATAACATCCAAGATATGAACTAAGAAAAACATCAACTAAAAATACACTAAGCACTAATATCATAGAAAACATTACTCCAAACAGCAGTACGAACATGAGTCTGTATGAGCAGATGAACACGGATGAACACAGCAGCATGAAACAGATTTTTTTGTCAGCAGCAACATGAAACA
>JBBPBX010093759.1:0-13498 GCA_038048925.1 Garcialebias charrua
CCTTTTGGAGGCTTTATCATATACGAAAACTCACCAAATTTGGCGGACTCGTCAGGACTGGTGAAAAATTACGTATTTTGGGGGCGTGGCAAAAATAGCCACAGAAACGGCTCAAGAGCGCCCCCTAGAAATTTTCAAAATACCCTCCGCATTGACCTTATTTTGACGTACAATCATGAAATTCGGTACACTTGTCCATCTCACCAAGATGCACAGAAAAACCTCTGGCACCAACGTTGTACGATAAATGGTAAGGCGGCCATTTTGGATCGATGACCAAATTTTTACACCTTTTTGGCCGTTTACAGCCTCCGCATTTGAACGAACTCCTCCTATGAATTTCGCTCGATTTGGTTCAAACTTGGCCAGTTTCTTCATAAGGCATGGGGGAACAAACAATATCAAAATTGTGCGTTTTCATGAATGCTGAAGGGGCGGGGCCAGACGTCAAAGTTGGACATCTCGCCATGAAAAACGAAACGCTTACAGCTCTTACACGAAAAAAGTCTAATACATCAAACCTTCAGTTATTGACCCACATCCGGTCCCCCGCAAAACTGTATGGTCAAATCATGACATCACTTAAGCCACGCCCCCTGACAACAGGAAGTGTAAAGTTTTACGTTGAACGGTCCATATCGGACCCCTGTTACCTAATCAGCGTGGCATTGTGTCCAGTGACCGAAGACATGTTGGTGTAACAAGCATTCCAATACTGTTCGTTTTTGGTGGAGCATGTGGGCGTGGCGACGTGGCGAAGTAAGACATAACGCCATCACCATACGTTTGGTTCTAAAATCCACAGATTTGATCCGAGGAGTACCAAAATCAGTATGATCGATCATTGCCCACCCCTTGAACAGGTGTTTATGCTAATTAGCAAATCGCTACAGAAACGGCTCAAGAGCGCCCCCTAGAAATATTCAAAATACCCTCCGCATTGACCTTAGTTTGACGTAGAATCATGAAATTTGGTACACTTGTCCAACTCACCAAGATGCACAGAAAACCCTCTGGCACCAATGTTGTACGATAAATGGTAAGGCGGCCATTTTGGAACGATGACCAAATTTTCACCCCTTTTTGGCCGTTTACAGCCTCTGCATTTCAACAAACTCCTCCTAGGGATTTCGCTCGATTTGATTCAAACTTTGCCAGTTTCTTTATAAGGCATGGGGGAACAAATGTTATCAAAACTGTGCGTTTTCATGCATGCTGAAGGGGCGGGGCCAGACCTCAAAGTTGGACATCTCGCCATGAAAAACGAAACGCTTACAACTCTTACACGAAAACTGTCTAATACAGTACATCAAACCTTCAGTGATTGACCCACATCCGGTCCCCTGCAAAACTGTATGGTCAAATCATGACATCACTTAAGCCACGCCCCCTGACAACAGGAAGTGTAAAGTTTTACGTTGAACGGTCCATATCGGATCCCTGTTACCTAATCAGCGTGACATTGTATCCAGTCACCGAAGACATGTTGGTGTAACAAGCTTTCCAGCACTGTTCGTTTTGGGTGGAGCAAGTGGGCGTGGTGACGTGGCGAAGTAAGACGTAACGCCGTCACCATACGTTTGGTTCTAAACTCCACAGATTTGATCTGAGGAGTACCAAAATCATTATGATCGATCATTACCCACCCCTTGAACAGGTGTTTATGCTAATTAGCAAATAGCCTCCATAGCGCCCCCTAGATTATTCAAACTGTTGTATCTCAGTGATACATCATCCGATCTGAACCAGATTTATTGTGCATCATCAGTGAGCCCTTGTGGACACATTGATATGGTGGGCTAACATTTGACTCAAGTGCGCCCCCTACATTATTTCTATAGTTATATCTCAGTGATACATCATCCGATCTGAACCAGATTTATTGTGCATCATCAGTGAGCCCTTGTGGACACATTGATATGGTGGGCTAACATTTGACTCAAGTGCGCCCCCTACATTATTTCTATAGTTATATCTCAGTGATACATCATCCGATCTGAACCAGATTTATTGTGCATCATCAGTGAGCCCTTGTGGACACATTGATATGGTGGGCTAACATATGACTCCAGAGCGCCCCCTAGATTATTCAAACTGTTATATCTCAGTGATACATCATCCGATCTGAACCAGATTTATTGTGCATCATCAGTGAGCCCTTGTGGACACATTGATATTGTGGTTTAACATATGACTCAAGAGCGCCCCCTAGATTATTCAAATCGTTATATCTCAGTGATACATCATCCGATCTAAACCAGATTTATTGTGCATCTTCAGTGAACACTTCGACACACATTGATAATGGTATGTAAATTTTTACTCCATAGCGCCCCCTATATTATTACTACAGTTATATCTTAGTGATACATTATCCGATCTGCACGAGATTTATTATGATTCATCAGTGAGACCTTGTGGACACATTGATATTGTGGTTTAACATATGACTCAAGAGCGCCCCCTAGATTATTCAAATCGTTATATCTCAGTGATACATCATCCGATCTGAACCAGATTTATTGTGCATCATCAGTGAGCACTTGTGGACACATTGATATGGTGGGCTAACATTTGACTCAAGTGCGTCCCCTAGATTATTCAAACTGTTATATCTCAGTTATACATCATCCGATATGTACCAGATTTATTGTACATCATCAGTGAGTACATAAACACACATTGATACTGTGGTTTAACAGATAACTCTAGTGTACCCCCCTAGATTATTCAAACTGTTATATCTCAGTTATACATCATCCGATATGTACCAGATTTATTGTACATCATCAGTGAGTACATAAACACACATTGATACTGTGGTTTAACAGATAACTCTAGTGTACCCCTACATTATTTTTCAAACTGTTACATCTCATTGTTAGATCATCTGATCTGTTCCACATTTACTGTATGTCATCTGTCAGCACTTCTAAACACGTATATATTGTTGTTATTCGCTAACTATTCTTGGCAAACGGGTGTTGGATGGGCATGAGAGAGTTCGAGGTGGTGACCGAGCAGACGAGCTGGAGCTCGCGTGGTCGCCACAATAAGGCCAGAGCGGCGCTAAGCTGCGAGGGCCTCAACGCTGCTTGCAGCTTTAATTTTTGATGAAATTATAATGGGAGCTCGTCTCATGTGCTATTTTTGGAGCTGTTTTTTTGCATTTTTGAGCTGACTTTGTGGTGCGAATTGTGTGTTCGCTGTCAGCTGGCTTTTTTTGAACGTTTAGGGGTTGCTCGGACGTTAAAGTAGTCTTAAGTGTAGGTCTTTCTGGTAGTGAGCTGTTTAACACAGTTTTTTTTCTGAAACGATGGGGTTCGATGCTGAGATTCGTTTAAAGGAATTGGAGTTAAAAATACGTCGAATGGAATTGGGTGCCAGAAAAGCTGAATTCGATGCCAGAAAAGCTAAGGCTGAAGCAGTCGTGAGGAAAGCAGAGTTGGAGCAACAAACTGCTCTGAGAGAGATGGAGATTAAATTTAAGCAACGAAAATTAGAACTGCAAAATAAGAATTATCAGAGAGAGTTAGAGCTAGGTGTTGAACATGTCCCGTTGTGTGAAGTGAGGATTCGCCCACTGTTGAGTTCTGGAGAAGCTGAGTTGGGACTTTGTTCTAGCTTTTTTGTTGCAGACGTCCCTGAACTTGAGAACCCTAAACATGTGAAACCTGAACTTGAGAAAAGTGAAAAACTTGAGCAAACAAAAAAACTTGAGAATGACTTGACTATGGATTTGGATTTGGTCACTCCAGAGGTGTCTCCACTGGTGAAGGTACAATGCAAAAATGATGATGATGACATTGATCTGAGTGACTGTTTTTTGCTTTTTTCTGAATTAGATGTCCCAGTGAGCAATGTAGCAGAGGAGCCAAGCCTGACTGTCCATCCTGCTCCTCTGTGTACCTTTTCATCCTGTTCACAGGAGGTTGTGAGTGTGCTGCAGGAAGTCGTGGAGCCTTTAGCTGAATCAGCAGCACAGAGTGATAGTTTGCTGTCTGTGGGTGATGACCTGATGGAACAGTTTGAATTTGTAGACCGTGATGGTGTTAACTCTCAATGCTTTGTCTGCAGGGTGCCTGATGACAGTATTGGTGCAGCTACAATGATGTTACTGTCAAGTGATGGAACTGATAACACAGAGGCGGACAATTTCCCTCTGGTTGTTGGAAAAAACCCTGATCTTCAGTCTGACATCACTAAACTGAATGTTGGTGAGTGTGCAGCTAAAAGGAGGCCTTGTGATGTACAACCTGACCGGCGACGCCTTTTTGGGTTTCAGGTATTCTGAAGGCAACTGTTAGTTGTGTGTGATGTGTGTTTTTTTTTTGCTTGTTGTTAGTGTTGAGTATAGATGTTAAGATTTTTTTGGTTTCATTTACATGGGTGATGAGCATGGTGGTGTATGGCTGCATCTCCCATGTAAATTCTTATGTGGGGGGGTGTTACATGCCCCAGGCATGTAATTTATTTTAGTAAGAGATCAAAATTGTTTAAAGGTTTTTTGAAGTTTTTTGTTTAAAGATTCTGAGCAGAATCTTGAGCTCTTTAGAGGTTGAGCATGAGCTGTTTAGAGGCTGTAGGAGATTAATTGATTGCAGCTGGTGCTCATTAGCTGTAGGTAGAGGTAGTTGCTCTCTCTCTCCCTTATTAGGTCCAAGCCACACAGCAGAGAGGTGGTTCAGGTTCCAAGTGAGGGTTCAAGCTCCAAGTGAGAGTGGCAGCAAGGAGAGATCCAGAAGGTCTGAGCTGCTCCAGGAGAAGCAGCTGATGCAGAGCCTGCAGACCCAGCAGACCTGATGAAGCAGCAGCAGCAGCAGCAGCAAAAAGCCGCAGCAGTGTGAAGAGGAGCCATGAAGCCATTTGTTGAAGCCTGATGAGAGGCTGTTGGATGAGCCATTTGAAGCCTGATGAGGAGGCCATTTGATGAGCTGTTTGGAGCCATTTGAGGAGGCCGTTTGAAGCCTGATGAGGAGGCCATTTGATGTTGTGGTTTGAAACCACTTGAGGAGGCTGTTTGATGAGCCATTTGAAGAGGAAGCCAAAACCTTCCGTTGTGAAGACCTGCTGCTGTTGTAAGAAGCTGTTGTGATGACCTGCTGCATGTGTGAAGAGGAGGAAGCTGAAACCTTCCATTGTGACCTGTTGCTGTGTGTTTAAGAAGAGGAAGTTGAAATCTTCTGTTGTGACCTGCTGCTGCGTATGAAGAAGAGGAAGCTGAAACCCTCTGTTGTGGAGACCTGCTGGTTGATGAAAACCAAGAGCCGTGAGTGTCCTGCTGGACTTTAAGTTTTTTTTTGTATTAAAGAAGCTGCTTTTTGAGAAGTCCACCTTTTTTCTTTAATCATCTTTTTTTTAGGACACAGACTCCAGAGAGCCTAAAATAAACTCTGTTTTTTTAACATCCTTTCTGTGTCTGGTGTCCTTGTGTGCTACGTGCCTTCGGGCCGTAACACTGACTGATGCACAAACACACACAAATCCCACTCATAGACAAAGTGAGTGATAATATTTTTTTTTAAGATTATATATTTTTTTCCTCATTGTAGCCAATTCTATCTGGACAGGTCACTGCTGTCTGATATTCACTCTCACTTCAAAACAAATTATTTTCTGAAATCTTTTAGTTTGACTAAATGTTTGTGGAGCCTAAAAATAACTTCATATACTTTTTACTCAGTTCAAATATTAAAAATAAAAAAACAAAGTGCAATCAAACTGATCAGAAATTAACTGACTCCTATCATGACATAAGTTTTTTGTTTCTGCTCTACTCTGCATGTGCACGCACACATGTCCAAACACACAAAACTAGATGATAAAATTGAAGCTGCAGCGTTTTGTTGGACTGTTGCCAGTCATGCCCACTTCATTTGCATAATTAGATCTAATCAGTCTGAGTGGAATTTTAATGAGTAAAAAACTCCAAAACTGGTATGGATGTAAAATTCAGCTTCCATTATCCAGATGACACGTACATGCAGACGGCATCCTAATATCAGTCAGACTGTGTGAGTGTGTGTGTGTGTGTGTGTGTGGTGTGGGGGGTGGGGGGTCATACTTTATTTTTATTTCTGACTGGTCCAAAACTACTCAAAATTTTTATGTCAATCAGATATTTTCTTTTTTATTTTCTTTTTCGTCTTTATTTGGTCCAACAAATCATTTACTTTATTTTTGTTTGTTTGTGATCTTTATTGATCACAAACACTAGACCAGCTCTACACCCTCAACAGGGTCCTGGAGGGTGCGTGGGAGTTTGCCCAACCAGTTTACATGTGCTTTGTAGACTTGGAAAAGGCATTCGACCGCGTCCCTCGGGGGGTTCTGTGGCGGGTACTCCGGGAGTATGGGGTACCAGGCCCATTGATATGGGCTGTTAGGTCCCTGTACGACCGGTGTCAGAGCTTGGTCCGCATTGCCGGCAGTAAGTCAGGCTCGTTTCCGGTGAGAGTTGGACTCCGCCAAGGTTGCCCTTTGTCACCGATTCTGTTTATAACTTTTATGGACAGAATTTCTAGGCGCAGCCAAGGTGTTGAGAGGATCCGTTTTGGTGGCCTTAGAATCGCTTCTCTGTTTTTTGCAGATGATGTGGTCCTATTGGCTTCATCAGCTCGTGATCTACAGCTTTCGCTGGAGCGGTTTGCAGCTGAATGTGATGCGGCCGGGATGAGGATCAGTTCCTCCAAATCCGAGGCCATGGTCTTGAGCCGGAAAAGGGTAGCGTGCCCTCTCCGGGTCGGGGAGGAGGTCCTTACCCAAGTGGAGGAGTTTAAGTATCTCGGGATCTTGTTCACGAATGAGGGAAAACTGGAGCGTGAGATCGATAGGCGGATAGGTGCAGCGTCCGCAGTGAAGCGGGCGCTGTACCGGTCTGTCGTGGTGAAGAGAGAGCTGAGTCAAAAGGCAAAGCTCTCAATTTACCGATCGATCTACGTTCCCACCCTCATCTATGGTCATGAGCTTTGGGTTATGACCGAAAGAACAAGATCTCGGATACAAGCGGCTGAAATGAGTTTTCTCCGCAGGGTGGCTGGACTCTCCCTTAGAGATAGGGTGAGAAGCTCAGTCATCCGGGAGGGACTCGGAGTAGAGCCGCTGCTTCTCCACATCGAGAGGAGCCAGTTGAGGTGGCTCGGGCATCTGGTTAGGATGCCTCCTGGACGCCTCCCTGGTGAGGTGTTCCGGGCATGTCCCACCGGGAGGAGACCCAGAGGAAGACCCAGGACACGCTGGAGGGACTATGTTTCTCGGCTGGCCTGGGAACGCCTTGGGATTCCCCCAGAGGAGCTGCTCCAAGTGGCTGGGGAGAGGGAAGTCTGGGCCTCCCTACTTAGGCTGCTACCCCCGCGACCCGACCCCGGATAAGCGGAAGAAAATGGATGGATGGATGGATGGATGTGATCTTTATTTTTAATCCTTCTGATCCTTCTGATATGTTCACGTTATTCTTCAAACATTTCAAAACTTTGATCCTTTTTGCTTTAGTTCTTCTTGTTCAGTATTTAAAGCAGTCGAGTTTCTTTGTTGCTTGTTCCATGTGCTGTATCAAAACTGCCTTTCCAGCTATTTTCATGTCAAATCATCTGCTCAAATTTGACTACCGGTACCTGCCAGTTGTTGGACTTTCTCTTTTTCAACCGTTTTCTTCAAGTCTGCTGCCAACTCAACCCGTCCACCGGGACATTATTTTTCAGTTTTATTGTTTTTCTGTTAGCAAACTTTTAACACAGATGTTCAAACCTTTACATATACTGTACAGTATCATCCTTTTTAAGGTTATTTCATTTTAGTATTATTTTATGCAAAAAAGTTGAACTCAAAAACATGTTACAAAAAAAATGTTTTTTTGTTAATAGGGTTGCAACTCTAAATGTGGGGACAATGACATGCAAGGGTGGTGAACTGGCTGACATGATGCTGAGAAGGAAGGTAGATGTTTGATGTGTCCAAGAGACCAAGTGGAAGGGCAGCAAGGCTCACAGCATTGGAGCAGGGTTCAAACAGTTTTACCATGGTGTGGATAGAAAGAGAAATGGAGTAGGGGTGGTCCTGAAGGAGGAGTTGGCAAAGAATGTAGTAGAGGTGAAGAGAGTGTCAGATGGGTGATGTGTCTGAAGGTGGAAGTAGAAGGTCTGATTTAGGGGGAGTGGTGGCGCAGTGGTTAGAGATGGTGGGCCTGTGATTGGAAGATCGCCATTTCAAGCCCCGGTACCGACAACATAAAAAAATGTGGATGGAAAAAGGTGAAACACCCACACCTGCCTCCACCCTCATTCGCCACACTCTGGGCCCCTGAGCAAGACCCCTAACCCCCACCATCTGCTTCCTAAAAGGTCTCTCTTGAAAATGAGTTCTCGTGGCTCAATGAGACAACTGTACCTGGATAAATAAAGGGTAAATAAAAATGATGCTAAACATCATCAGTGGTTATGCTCCACAGGTAATAATAATAATAATAAATTCAATTTATACCGCACTTTTCATTAATAAAAATCTCAAAGTGCTAGGTTGGATGTGATGGGGAGTAGAAAGATACATACTGGAAATATCTGGATGAAGTGATAGAGAGTATTCCCAGGGAGGAAAGAGTGGTGATTGGAGCAGACCTGAATGGACATGTTGGTGAAGGAAACAGAGGATGAGGAAGTGATGGGTAGGTTTGGTGTCAAGGAAAGAAACCAGGAAGGACAGATGGTGGTGGATTTTACCAAGAGAATGGAAATGGCTATAGTCAATACCTATTTCCAAAAGAGGGAGGAACATAGAGTGACCTATAGAGCTTTGGAGCGGACGTCACTGTGTGGGGGAGTGTCGGGGCGTGTCGGGGCGTTCCGGTCTCGACCGCCATCTTTGTTGCCCTCAGAAAAAATAAAAGAAATTCAGGAGATTTCCATCGTTTTCGCGCTGTATCTTCCGTCACGGTTCTGAAAAGCAGCGCAAAATAAAGTGGACTATATCCTAAGCTTCTCCCAGATGACAAAAAAAAAACTACATGGAAAAAAATCGGTATAATTGGAAATGTTGCCCGTTTGAAATAAATAAATAAATGGAGCAGAGACCTGGAATGACATTCCCAGTCATTTTAGCAGACCTGAGGTCTGTGTCAGTGTTTACACCACAAATAATTTTTATAATTACAATTCACTGGGAGAGCTGGTCCAATCTATGAATAGCTGGATAGATGATTTGGACATTTTTAAATCCCCCAGATTGTAAATACGTTGAAGGTACGTTGTTGGCTCATTAATTTTACATAAATTACTAATATACGTCTTTCAGAATCAATCAACCTTCTGTATGCTAGGAGTATTAGAAATTGTGAACACTTAATTTTTTATAGTATTTTAACTGATTTACAAAGCTCCACATAGAAAATTACCTTATTTTTAAAGACTTGAGCTTGTCTAATGACATGTAGACTTCAAATCTTGATTAGATTACTTTATATATATGTATTAAGATGCATATATATTATAGACAAATGTTTCTGTCTTTTCATTCACCATTTTAATTGTGTGTTCACAGGTTCTGCTCTCTGAGTCATGAGGGTGATGCAGTAAAATCCAACTCCTGAACTTGGATCATCTCCTGATGGACTCTGTGTGATCGCTGCTGCCTGGAGAAAGTTCCCTCACAAATACAAGACATGCAGCATCCAGCAGCTGGAGGCAGGAGATGAATTTCACCTAAAGAAGCATTGTTCACATGCACAGATGCATAATCAAACCACTGTGACCTTGTGTGGACCCAGACAGGACTGGACGTCTACAGAAAGCATGAAGCTTCTTAAAAATATTTCTCAGAGTTTGTTCTCCAGCTTCAAGGGATACATAATTATGTAAACCATGCTATTCACTTATATGTGCACATTTTTGTGTTGCAATTTTTCTATAAAATGTATTAACTTACACAATGTTCATCACAGTGTTACTAGAAATTGTAAGAATTAATGAGGAGGTCAATATTAAATACTGACCTCTTTATCCTTAATTAATCTACTTATTCAGATTGAATAGTAAATGTTCACGGATTCTGTTCTTTTTCAGTTTACCCAATATTTCTGTGATCTTTATGATGGATAAATAAACAGAGCCATTAAGTGACAATGGACATTAACTTAGTTTGGTATGCCAGGCGACACTACCATTTATTTAAAATAAATCAACTAAATTAACACCATTACACTTGATTGACATGATTTCACTTTCTTTCAATTCAAAAACGTCAGCACACTTAAATTTAACACAACAGACATAAATATCAGATGTTAAGCATATTTAGTCTGTGGGCTCTTTAACTTAAAAAATATAGTTTCCAGCTTAGGTTGAGAGGGAAAAGAAATAGGAAAGATTTATGGAGGAAGAAAAGTTAAGAGTTTTAGGGAGTTATCTTGATGTGTTTAACCAGAAACATGGCAGTTCTCCGGCCGATTAAAGCTACACGTTGGTACCCTTGGCAAAGCATTTGACGACTTGTTACCTCGTGAAGATGGTCAGTCTCCCTCGGTCCAGTTTGGTCAGTTCGTTTACCATTCTCAGCGTCTCCAGACGTGCGCCTTGACTCGAACCGAAGTAACGGCAGCTCCTGGTGCTGTTGTTCAAGATAAGACGTTCCTTAAAGGAATGTCAATAAAAGAGAGCTTTTCAGCTGTTGAAGATGGCTTATAACTTGGCATGTTATAAGTCTTTAACTGAATGACGTGTCCTTAGCGTGTGACTAGACGATCATCAGTTCTTTGGAGAAGACCATGGTTTGAGGCTTACTCCAGCAGACTTCTTTGAGAAAGTAAAATGTGAAGTACTCTGATGCATGCTCAATAATCCAGGTAGAAAAATCTAAAAAAGCTAAGTCTGGTCCTCTGGACATTCAAAAAATAAAACAAAACAAAGCAAAAAAAAATGTAGAAACGTTTCGTCTTTCGTCCGAAAGACTTCCTCAGTCTGAGTTGCTGTGTTCAGCTCAGTCTTATAAATAGCACCCTCCCACAGTGTTGCACAACCAGTTGGCTGATGACAGCCTGAAACCAGCTGCTCACATGATCAAGGAGGGCCATCAGCCTAACAATGGATCATTAGCACCCTGATGGTTGTTTGCTATTCACAGAGGGCTGAGTGATACTAGCAATAACAGCATTGTAAGAGGGGGACAGTTGAACCCGGAGGCCTCCACCCCTGTTTAATGATGGACGGTTTCTTTTCACAAAGATGGCCTCCTTTACTCCTCTCTCAAACCATCGTTCCTCTCTATCAAGGATGTGAACATCTTCATCCTTGAAAGAGTGACCGCTGGCGTGGAGATGAGTGTAGACTGCAGAGTCCTGACCTGATGATGTTGATCTTCTGTGCTGGGCCATCCTTTTGGCCAGTGGCTGTTTAGTTTCCCCGATATAAGACTGATCACAGCCCTCCTGACACTGAACAGCATACACAATATTACTCTGTTTGTCACAATATTACTCATACTCAATATCACAATATTACTCTCCAGTCCCCCGGCACAAACAGAGTAATATTGTGTATGCTGTTCAGTGTCAGGAGGGCTGTGATCAGTCTTATATCGGGGAAACTAAACAGCCACTGGCCAAAAGGATGGCCCAGCACAGAAGATCAACATCATCAGGTCAGGACTCTGCAGTCTACACTCATCTCCACGCCAGCGGTCACTCTTTCAAGGATGAAGATGTTCACATCCTTGATAGAGAGGAACGATGGTTTGAGAGAGGAGTAAAGGAGGCCATCTTTGTGAAAAGAAACCGTCCATCATTAAACAGGGGTGGAGGCCTCCGGGTTCAACTGTCCCCCTCTTACAATGCTGTTATTGCTAGTATCACTCAGCCCTCTGTGAATAGCAAACAACCATCAGGGTGCTAATGATCCATTGTTAGGCTGATGGCCCTCCTTGATCATGTGAGCAGCTGGTTTCAGGCTGTCATCAGCCAACTGGTTGTGCAACACTGTGAGAGGGTGCTATTTATAAGACTGAGCTGAACACAGCAACTCAGACTGAGGAAGTCTTTCGGACGAAAGACGAAACGTTTCTACATTTTTTTTTGCTTTGTTTTGTTTTATTTTTTGAATGTCCAGAGGACCAGACTTAGCTTTTTTAGATAAAATGTGAAGGTTTTAACTGAGACGTGACCCAGAAAATGTGTTCTTTCTGATTGGCCGAATGGCATCATAAGTTGATGTGAGGATGACATCAACATGTTGAAAGGGGGTCAAAAGATTAGTTTGTCAGAAAGATAAAGTGTTAGTTTCAGATGTCAGCATTTTATCATAAAACTGATTCCTTTGCTTTAACACTTTAACAAAATACTGTTGGTTTGATTAAAACAACGTCATTAAGCATTACATATGGGACCTATTAATGATAATAGCTTGATTATTAAATAGGACAAAAACAAAAGTCTCTGGATGTCTAGATTGTCCTGAGCTCAAGCTAAAATGAATGAGATAAAGTGTTCCTTTTATCTTCACATGCAAGTTCGAGAGGAGAGGAGAAATCCTCCATGTACAACATTTTGAATTAAGCAGAGTATTTGATTTATCTGACATTAAAATGTACTGATGCTCTTACAAATAAAATTATTCATTTGATCACATCAGCCTAAAATCAAAGATAGAAATAGTCTCTTATTGGTGACTATGTTATCAGATTATAGCTAAATGAATAATTTTGTAGTAAATGTCTTGCTTTACTGAGAGGTCAGTAAAGGTCATCACTGGACAGTTCAAAAACCTTAATTTGACCCTGGGTAGGTCCACTACATCTCCCCCCTTTTGGAAGCCATCGCCAGTCCTTGGGGATGGGGTCCAACACGAAAGGAAACCTTGAACTGTCTTTGATCTTGAAGTAATCCAGCAAGTGGAAAAAAAAAAATCAAAAATTATAATCCCATAAAGTTTTTGGAAATTCCATACTGTTCGTAGGTAATCCCATTGCGAAAAGCTTTTAATCCTTTGGAAAACAAAGTCTGTTAACTCTTGGAAAACAAAGTCTGTGATCCCTTGGAAAGCAAAGTCTTATAATCCACAGCGGTAATTCCACAGCAGTAAATCCACAACGATTAGTTTTGTTGATTGATCAGCACCAATTGTTTTTATCAGCATGTAGAGGGGATCCCTCGATTGACGCAGAGGAGGCGACCCTTGGATGAAGGTTGAAGACCAAGCGTTGGAGCTGCAGGTCCCCACATCGATGGTTGGAGGCTGGTTGGTTTCCAGTCCGTGCCACTCTGGTTCTATGTGTCATGCATTTATGTGGTTTTTAAGGTGGGCTTATGATTGGGATTTTACATTAAGCCTTACCTATATGCACCTGGTATGTAAGCTATCATGGTTTAGATCAGCTATAACTACCAATTAAGGGGTGGATCAATTCTGTAAAATTAGATATAGGGATCTGTACCTATAAAATTTTGGAGGGCTTCTGTAACGAAGGCCTCTAATTCCAAACTATTCCTCCATTCATTACTTAGTTTAGGTTAAACTAA
>JBBPBX010093760.1:0-13497 GCA_038048925.1 Garcialebias charrua
AGAGAGACAATGGAGAACACTTTTTGAAATGGGAAGATGTATGTTATCAGAAAAGGGATTACCTAAAGAACTGTGGCCATATGCCATTCAGTGTGCTGCCCACATTCGCAACAGATGCTATAATAACAGAACCAAGAACACCCCATATTTCTTAATGATAGGAAGAAAACCAAATCTTTCAAATATGTGGGTATTTGGATCAGAATGTTATTCATACAACAACCAACACAAGAAACTAGACTCAAGAGGAGAAAGGGGACTGTTTTTAGGGTACAACAAAAACAGCCCAGCTTATTTAGTGTACCACCCACAGATGAGAAAAGTTTCCAGACACAGGCTGGTAAAATTCATCAAAGAAAATGGTGTTGACCAACAAACACAGACAGATGTTTGGGAGCAAGGGATCCAGAGTGACAGATACCCAATGCAGGAAAATAGACAGGATGTAACACCATTAACTCAGGACATTACCCAAAATGTCACCCCAAGTGACAAAGAGGAAGTTACTCTTCAAGAAACTCAAAATGGCGAGTTTTCAGATTATATCACTGAGAGTAAAACTGATCATGAACAAACTCAAACAGAGCAAAGTGATCGTTATCCAAAAAGAGAGAGAAGACCCCCAAAATACCTCGAAGATTACCAATCAGATGCGACACAAATAACTATCGATCATTGCTACAGGGCTGTATTTGGTGTCCCTCAAACATTCAATGAGGCTCAGAAGTCACCACATGCAGAAAAATGGAGACAAGCCATGAGGGATGAAATTGACTCGCTCAAAGAAAATGAAACATTTGAACTGAGCACCCTACCAGAGGGCAGGAATTCAGTTGGAGGAAAATGGGTATATACACTTAAAGAAAATGAAGGAAAAGAGATTTACAAAGCAAGATTTGTAGCTAAAGGCTACAGCCAAACAGAAGGTATAGATTACCATGAAACTTTTGCACCAACAGCTAATATAACGTCAGTACGAGCATTAATGCAGATAGCGGTTCAGAACGACCTTAAAGTACATCAGATGGATGTCAAAACAGCTTATTTACATGCCCCAATTGAGGAAGAAATTTACATAGATCAACCAGAGGGGTTTGAACAACAAACAGAAACAGGACCGAGATGTGTGTATAAATTAAAGAAGTCCTTGTATGGATTAAAACAATCAGGGAGAAATTGGTACAAACTATTGAACGATCACCTTGAACAAAACAACTTTGAACGAAATCTAGTTGATCATTGTGTGTACAGAAAACAAACAGAAAACGACACGATTATCGTGCTCATTTGGGTGGATGACCTGATCATCGCTGCTAGCAGCATTGAGATTTTGGACAGTTTCAAAGAAACAATGAAATCAAAGTTTAACATGAAGGACTTAGGAAAAATATCAAACTTTTTAGGTATACATTTTGAACAAGGAGAAGATGGAATAAAAATGAGCCAAGAGAAATACATCCTAAAAGTGTTAGAAAAATACGGGATGCTAGACTGCAAACCCAGATCCACCCCATGTGAACCAAAGCTCGATCACAAAGAAAATCATGAGAGCGACAAAACAAATGTAGTAGATCCTACGAACTATCGTGAGATAGTAGGTAGTCTGATCTATGCTATGACCTGCACCAGACCAGACATCAGTTGGATAGTAAGCAAACTTTCCCAGACATTAGCTAAACCTATGAAAGAGGATTTAATAAACGCTAAACATGTTTTAAGGTATCTAAAAGGTACTAGTGACTACGAATTAAATTTCAAGAAGAACAAGGAAGACTTGAAACTTATAGCTTACAGTGACTCGGACTGGGCATCCTCAGTGGAGGACAGACGCAGCACCACGGGTTATTGTTTCAGTTTAACACCACAAGGTCCAGCCATTTCCTGGAAATCCAAGAAACAACCAACTGTGGCTCTTTCCACATGTGAGGCTGAGTACATTGGGTTAACAGCTACTACACAAGAAAGCCTGTATTTATGTCAACTTTTAAATGGCATTGATAACAAGAAGTACAGCTGCACACTGCTTCATGGTGATAACCAAGGAGCCATTGCATTGTGTAAAAACCCTGTGAACAGACAGAGATCCAAACACATCGATGTAAAGTATCATTTTATACGTGATGCACTAAGAGAGGAAAGAATCAAAGTGGTGTACTGTTCATCTGAAAATATGTTGGCGGACATCTTAACCAAACCTGCATCAAAGACAAAACTTTTGAAATTCAAAGGATGGTTTTTTGGACAATAAGGTCTAGAAGGTAAAGAAGATGAGAACAAGGGGGGGTGTTGGAATATGTTCTCATCTTATGTTATTGTTGTTATTATGTGTGCATGTTATATCGTTGTTGTCCACTAGGGGCAGTGAGTTTCTTGTGTGTAGGTAGCGCTGTTCTAGATCTGCTGTAGAAGAAGAGTTTACATGTGTGCCACTCGTAATAAAGAAGCTACAGCTATCTGACGGAAAGAAGTGTGGTTCTTAACATGAGTGCTGAACGAGAAAACAACGCCGGTGAACATGAAAACGCAACACGCGTTTTTTTTTTTGCCGTTACTTTTCTCCACACACACACCGTCACGTCTTGCTCCTCTCAACACGTGCAGAACATGAGCACGTAGCACCCTATTCTGGCCGGCGGACGGCCGACACACATCTCACCCTCCCCCCCCCACACACACACACACCACTCACTGAGCCATTCATCACATGCAGTGGAGGCACTTTCTGCAACACTCTTCCTTGTGCCAAGTGTCCTAGGTTGTCCTGAAAGGTGCTTTTAAATAAAATGATTATTATTATTATATATTATTCCTGGACTTCTCAGTTTTTATGTTTTTATCTTTTAATAAAAATGGTTTTTGACTTTAAGCTTTTAGTTGAGGTCCACCTTCCTGCGTCGATTCTGTCCCTCTTTGAAGATGACTGTTGCTCCATGGGCGGTTGCAGCTTTAACAGAAAATATATCCTGGGAGAACGACGGCACGTATAATGTATCCATCAACATTATCTCCACAATTCGGCCGTGGCTGTCTCTCAGACGAACTCCAGCGGTGCCTTTCTTCAGTGCGATCCCACTGGCCCTCTCGCCGTCAGCCAACTCCAAAATATGGCTTTGAGGCTTAAAAGTCAAGTCGAAATCCTTGAACTTTGCAGCGTCTGTCACAATGTGCTTTGTTGCACCAGAGTCGACCATGAGACCCTTCACCTTCGTGCCGTAGATCTGGGCGTCGTTGGTTTGCTTCACCGTGAAAGCGAACGTGTGGTCCTCCTCATCCATCGCTTGCTTGATCTTGTCTCGCCCCCTCCGCCGACAATTTACATCTTTATGCGTGGCGCTCTTGCAGAAACCACACCACTGTTTCGCTCTCTGCGCTCGCCCGAGGTTGAAGAACAATCCAGGGCTTTGTGTCCTCTCTGGCCACAGTTGTAACAGGTGATTTTTGATTTCCAGTTGTCTCTTCCTTTAATTTTCATCACACTGTCTTCAGTTGAGCCAGCAACACATAACTTTTCTGTGCTCTCATAGCTTCTCAACTTCGTTTTAAATTGTGCAAAAGTTAATTCTTCATCACTCTGTGTCACATAAACAGAGAATGGTTTGAACTCATCAGGCAGTCCTTTTAAAATCATTGCTGTCAACAGGCCATCACTCAAAACTTCTCCTGCATTACGCAGCGCCGTGATTGCAGTTTCTGCCCGGATAATATAGTCAGTGACGTTTTCATTGACACCTTTCTGTAGAGATGTCAGCTCCGTGTACAGACTGATCACTCTTGGCTTACCAGAACCTGCATAGTGGTCTCTGAGGATCTTCAAGGCTTTTCTGCCATCATCTGCAGCATCTCTCATGACAAGAGAAAGACTTTTATCATCCAAGACTTGAATTAATTCAGCATATGCTTCTTCATTTTTGGTGGCGTCTTCTTCCACGTCATCGGGTACGCCCCTCAGTAATATTGTGTCCTTCAGCCCAAGCAGACGTAAGTGGGCTAAAAACTTTGTCTCCCACAACTCGTACTTCTTTTCATCTCCATCAAAGCATAATCGGTTCCATCGGCTTCCAAACTCCCTTCTGGGCCCATAACCCGTTGACGCAGCCATTGTTTGAAGCAAGGGTTGGAAATGCCGGATAATGACGGAGGAAAACACAACACACAGTCAGTTGCATTTGGCCTGAGTGAGAAGAGGTGCCCATCAGAGCAGCTGGCCTTTTATTAGCAGATTGTACCCTCCTGTGTAAGTCTCCGCCCACAACAGGAAGTCAACAAGAACACAAAGGCCAAGAAGGGGCCATTACAGCCAAAGATGTTTTTAAAAGTTAGTCTCTGGCTGAATTAAAAAAAAAAAACTTCAATCCTAAATGAGATGATGAGAGCGGTTGGAAGCATGCAGGTGAACATTTGCATACTTTCTTACAGCAATAACTGACTCCAGATGATAAATTAAACTGGTTCTCACCTGTGTCGACATATTTTTCAGCTACGCCTCGGGTCAGGCAGGTGAACTCTCCCTGAGACGGAGAAACCACCTAAATATGATCCAACCAAAGGACAATACTGTAGATCTGAGCAGAAAGTCCCCTGAGCAGGTAACAAAGAGCACATTAAGGTTTGCTTTCACTCCCTGATCTTTATTGTTTAAACATCTTTCATCACATCTCATTTATCTCAGTAATATCCACTGGCTGCACATGTCCAATATGGACATTCTTGTCCTCATGAGTCCCTTGTCCTTGTGGTGGGCAGAAGAGTCCTCTCCTGTTTTAGAAAAACATAAAGGTCTGATCTCACCTGGTTATATCTATTGTCTGTTTGCTGTGAAGTTTTTATTTGTTTTACATTTCTCTGCTGATTTTTTTTTTTACTGAAGCTCACTTTGGGTTTCTGCAGGTAACAACAGGTCTGCAGTCCACACCTTCATGTAGATGACCAAAACATCTAATGTGTACCAAAGACTCAGAAGGGAGGGAGAGTGATGTGCACACAATAATGTGCACGGTAAGTTTCAGAGCACACAGAGGGTTTGAGTTGAACACAGTTTTTAACGAGAAAGAAGCTTTGTCAGGTTTGGTTTTGATGAAAATCTTTTGACTTTGTTGATCTTTGGTTACACCTCGGTGTTGGCTCTGATCCGTGGCGTGACCTTTGACATCGGGAGGAAGAAAACACTGGTTTAAATCTGTGGCGAAGCTCGGGGCGCGCCACAAAACTCCTTTATGAACGTCTGAAATCCAGCAAGGTTGAAATGTAAGAAGTCCTCATGAAATAATGTGAGAAACTATAACGGAAGCTGGTGTAACAAAACTAAACAAATGCAAATAAAAGTCATAAATATAAAGACAGATGAAATGTTTACAACCAACAGTCATTGGTATATAGTCTGCTGACTGTATATACCAATCATTCAGCTCTAAAATGTCCTGTTCCCAGTTAAATATTTGCAGGTTCTGCCTGGGATCGTTGATGTTCCAGTTTAGCATAGATTGATGTTAGACTGGACTGGTAAGCAGGACCTGGTGGTTCTGAAAGATTTTCTTCCTGAGGAAATAAAACCAGAAAGAGAGAATTATCTGAATCAGGCTGTTTGTTTCTGCGGGTAAAAAAAACCTGCTGACAGATTTAAAACTGCAGCAGGAACATTTAAAAAAAGACAAAAATACTTTTTGTTGTTTAATGACCTTTTTTTTTTTATTTTTTACTGCAGCTGAGTTTAAATCCGGTCCAACATTTCAGTGAATAAAACCAAATAATTTACTCAAAGGAGAAAAATATCACTGGACAACTCAAACTGTATTAAAGTCCAACCAAGGACTGGGTTTGCAAATTAGCCTGTGGCTAGAAAACCTTTGTACAAGACAGCGGTTGCTTTGTTTTTAACATGTAACATTGTTTATTGTGCTGTACTTGATCAAATAAATTTGAATGAAATGAAATGAAGAAAACTGAGTATAATGATTCTCTGGATCACGTGTGAGGTAAAATTAGCATTTTAAAATTCGTGTTCTTACTGTATCATCATTTTCCATATACTTGTCAGTAATTGTGAGCTACAAGTGATTCCTAAAAACGACATTATCACCAAGACATTAATTACAAACAGGAAGTCCTGACTCGCTCTACACTGCTTCTAACTGAACCAAAGTCAGGTGATCAGGTGATGCACAAGGAGCCAATCAAAGGCTTAGCTGATCAAACCATCATAAATCCAGTCTGTTCTCAGGGAGGTGGATGGTTCCTGTCAGGGAACACTCAGCCTGTTGGGAATTTAAGTCTTCACCAAACATGATGAGGATGTATAATAACACGAGTGGAGCAACACATCCTGGTTAAAAACCTCCAAGCCCCGCCTCTTTTTTGGGAAACAACCTTTGAGCTCCGCCTACTTTTGGAGGAAACAACCAGTTTGACTGGCAGGAAATGAAACTCCAGCTGTTTGCTAAGAAAACAGCTCCTAATTTGACTGAAGCGTTACTCTGAGGCTTTTTTAATCCCTAAACATCCTGTCCTGTCAGGAAAATATTTATTCAATGTCACCGCTCATCAACAGTCTTCAACTTTTTATAGAAAAAAGTTAAATAAATATGGACTGCAGTTTATCAGACTGGATAAATGTTCTTTGAGATTATTTATTTTGTCAGTAACAGTAAAATAAAAAAAATAAAAAAATAATAAATATAAAAAGCTGAACTAAAATCCTTCAAGGTGCTGCAGTTCAGTCTTTAGAGTTATGGACAAAATCAAAGGTGGGCGCCAGACCGCCAGGGAGCGCTAATGCGCTAATCCGCTTATAGCGTACCTAAACAATTTGTTAGCTTTACAGCGGATTGACTAACTTTTATAATTCATAAGCGGATTTGCGCTATTTTTATTTAAAATGCAGTACCGATAATAACTAATTATCTATCAGTAAAAACGAAAAAACTTATTTACGGGCCCGGACGACTGCTAACAGACCATATCCTGTCAGCGCCGGATGTGGTCCGTGACAAAAAAGCGTCCCCTCAGTCTCTTTGCTAGAGCGAGCGCTCTCAGTTAGCAGCCAGTGTGTTACTCTGCAGCCTTATTGCTTGTTTTCGAAGAGTCAGACGAAGAGTTTTTAACATGGAGGGTGAACTTATGGATGTTTCTCAGCGGCCTACGCGACGCGTCTGGATTTTAAAAAGTATTTCGCCATTTGCCCTCTTCAAAATGGCGGCCGCGACGGCCACAGAAGATAAGGACTTTCCATGAAAACACGGTAAAAACAATTATTTCTTTGCTGAGAAAAAATATATTTCTTAGCTGACTTTATAGCACAAGGTTTTTCTGAGCTTAACCGGTTCAAATGGTCAAATCTGCTGGATTAAAAAAAGTATTTCGCCATTTGCCCTGTTCAAAATGGCGGTTAGCGTGTTAGCATTAGCGTCCGCTAGCATTGCTAATACATAAGTGCTTTTGAAATTGCGGACCTAAATAAATCAATAAGTGCTTTAGAAATAGCGGAACTAATTTTTGGATTAGCGCTGCCCAGCACTGGACAAAATAAAGATTGATGGATTAAAATGACACAAACAACAAATAGAAACACTTTCTCTCTTACTTTGAGCTTAATGATGACATGATCATATTTATGGATGTTAATTAAAGATGATGTCAGAGGCTCACAATCAGGGAGCCCAGAAGTTTTTCTTATCCTCAACATGTCAGCTGGAAGATCAGCCTCTGAGGCTTCATCTGCTTCACCTGCTGCTGCTCCCAGACAGGAACAGAGACAGGCGTGCACACCGACACAAAACAACCAATCTGTAGTTCTTAGAACCTAAAGGCTGGAGGTAATAAACTTACAGTATGTTTTTCTCAGCCATGTTTTTGTACCTGGTGGTAAAACATTTATAGAAAATTGATTTATGCAGCAAACCTCCAGGTAAAGAGATAAGAAGAATGAAACCATCTGCTCAGCCGTTTGTGCAAACAGGATGAAATGCTGTTCTGTTCCAGGAGGGAACCAAACCAAACACAGATAATCAAATCACACTGTGTCCTAGATCCTTGTGTTAGCTCAGGGGATTTCAGCGTACCTGTCTGTCTTTTCTGATATGAATTGGCGTATACTGGACTTCCCCGTCTGAACCTGCACTAAAACAGAATGGAAACAAATTTAGAGTTCATGGTGGCAAATGGTTAAAGCTCCCCTGACATCATCTTTGAACTTTCCATAAAATGGCACAACATATATATATTTTAAGATTGAACTCTGATCGTTTTTGCTAAAACAATGTTAAATGAATGAAAATTCCTCTCAAAAATAGTTTAAAATTAGCGCCGTTTTTTTACACGGTAAATCCGGATTTTTCCGGTCACGTGACTGTGACGTCACATCCAGATGCCTCCTCCAACGCGCATTGAATAACAATGGCAGAGAATGCAGATGCATCAGACGAATTTAGCAATTTAAAAGTTGATATTTTAGCGATTTGTGTTCAGTTCGTGAAGCAGAAGTTATTTTGAGTGATCAACAAGAAACAGCAGGGTTTTATTTTCTTCTGCTGCTGCCATTTTTATGGTTTCACTTTCACGTTCAGGAAGAGAGCAGGTGTCTGCAGCAACTTAGAGGCTGATCGGGATAAATCTTTTACAGAGCACTGAAACGGTAATACATAAATTAATTTATCTAATAATCATTCAACATTAATTTATAGTCTAAAAACATGAGTCCTTTTTAAATTATCTGGTTTATTTTAGAAGTTTATTCAAACATACGTTCTGAAAAACACCATTCATATTTCCACTGTTGTACTTTGCATGGTTACATGTTCACTATATATAAATATATATAAAAACAGTAGTTTATACATCAATCATTACATTTAAAAAGAAATTTATATCAAATACTGTCAAAATAACATATATTGATAAAATAGCTGATCATCAGGGTGTGTGTGTGTGTTTTTTTTGTGATCAGGCAGTCAGATATTAACATTTATGTAAATGTATATATATATATAACAAAGCCACATTTTTCTGTTTTTCTGGGTGAAGGCAGGGGACCCCACCGGACAGATCTCCAGTCCATCACACACACCCAGGACAGGTCTCCATTCCAGACGTCTCAGCTGCATATTTTGGACCAAACAGGACGGATGAACAAACAGATGGATGAAGATGCATCTAAACTTGTTTTTGTTGTAAATAAATGTAAATTTACAATAAATAATATAGAATGCTTAATTGACCTTTCGCAAAACCCCGCCCCCAACCGGCCATTGTCCAATCACACGTCACTAGCATCTCCGGCTATGTAAGCTAGGTCCGACATTCTACAAGATGGTGAAGCGATGCGCCTATGGATTGTGTAAATCAGACAGCAGGTATCCCAAGAGTTTGTCTGGTGGAGTCTTGTTTTTTCCCTTCCCAAAGCCGAAAACACAACTGGAACGGTGTCAACAATGGATAAAACAGTGTGGAAGGCCTCACTCCCAGCTTAATGTCTCGAAGATAAACAAGCATTCGTATGTATGCTCAAAGGTAAGACAAACATTCATTGTGACTGTCCTGCTCTAGAAGTAATAATTATAATTTCAAGAAAGGTTATTATTAATATTCATTGTTGTGTATTATTTTGGATATAATTTTTAGAAGATTACCCTCTTACGTTTAGTAAGCTCATTAGCATTAGCTAACTTTAGCGAATGTTTACATTAGTTCACTGTCGGGTCTCGATGCTGTGAACCCTATACGATATCATGTTTAGTCAGTTTCACTACATAAACTTGACTAGCTAATTAACATTTTCTCTTTTAACAAGCATCTTGAATCGTTTTTTTTTATATCTGTCATTTAGCATTTTGTAAATGGAAAGCCCACCCCTGAGTATCCCAACCCAGTAGTTGCATTACAAGTGCAGAACCAGACCAGGGAGCAACTTGGAGGCTGTCGAAAGCCACCCAAACATCGGTATGCCTTCATGCTAGTTATATTATATTTAAAATACACTAGCTACATAACTATGGCTAGTTGCACTTAATGTTACACCACTTTAAAGAGCAGCAGGTAAATAGACAATTAAAAAATACAGTAGTAAATGGGAATTGAATACTTGTATATTGCACTTAAGTCACTGTAAATAAGAACATGTTTACCAACTTGCAGGTTTAATCAATAACAATCATGTACAAAATGTGTATACAGATGCAGTTTCATTGAGCCGAATGCTTCCAGCTCCACATCTTGTGCTGATGATGATGAAGAAGAGAGTCAACAGCATGCTGATGACTATGGTGAGTGAGATGTATATTGTTAATTAGTACTGTTTTAAAATGATTGTAAGGCTGCCCTGGATATCTAAACTCTCTGTATTGTGCTGAATGATGGAATACGCAGAAATAAATTTCTGGCAGTGAATCTCTCTCATTTTATTATAACATTCACTCTGAGAGGCTGAAACAAACAATCATACAACAATGTCGAATGCAATGGAACAAAATCCAAAAGTACTGAAATAACTGATTTATTTCACTGGCATGTTACATAGTAGTCAAAGAAAAATACATCAAGCTTGCTCTTCATTTCTTCCCATTTTGCAACATCAAAGTGTATTCTTTCCAGGTGGTAGTCCTCTTCACATTTAATAAAGAAATCACACCATGACATACCTGTGAGCCCAAGCTGACCCATTATTTGGTAATGGTAGGCATGACACTCTTTTAGTTTATAGGTACCATCTGCCTGCTTGTAAAGGTAGGGGCACTCTGTGAAGCTGTTCTTAGAAGGGCACTTAATTTCTAAAAGCCCATAGCTTGGGCGTTCACTCCCTGCCCTCTCTACCACCTTACGGTCAGGTGATGTACCAAGATGTGGGGCATGGGGATTTACAACAAAACCACATGGATACACTTGATTACCTGTGAGAATAGTGTAATGTATGGCTGCATTGGGCTCTTGTTCTACACCTCTCTTCATGGCCTTTGTTTGTACTGCTGCTGCACTCTTTAAGCTTGTAGCAAGTTTTTCATGGTCGGCTCTTCTAGAGCAGATTCTTTTAAATGAAGTTGATGTGATTCGGGCAGACCTTGCATGGAACCACAAATAGTTTGTGCTCTGTGCTCTAGTTTCCCTTTCCAGAGTGATAGAATCAGCCAATGAAATGCTCAGTTCTGTGTAATGTTGCGTGGCACTCTCATTCAGAGCAGTGCAGAAGCTGGTGGCTTGGTGCGGCAGAGGAAAGTTGGGCAAGTCATCTGGTTGGCTGACAGGAGCTGCTCCAAGATCAATTTGGACAATAAGTGGCAGCTGTAAAAGATGAAAAATATAAATTATCATTAAAATGCAACTTTTTTTCTTTACAGATAGTCCAGAGCAACCCCCAGAGCAGGGGACGGAAGAGGTGCAGGAGATGGAAGAGGAGCAGGGGACGGAGAAGGAAAAGAAATTAGAAGAGGAAAACAACAACATGAAATTGAAATTGACATTACAAGAAACTGAAATACAAAACCTGAAAGCACAAATTGACACACTTAAAAAGAAAAGTCTGACACCTGAACTCCTTGAAAGCAGTAAAATCCCAAAAATGTTTGAATACAGTACTGGCTTTACATACAAACGATTCAACCAACTGTGCACAATATTTGACATCCAAAATGATCCCCACGCCGCTCAAGTAAATGTACCCCTAACATACAAACGTAATGATTGGGACATTAGGGAGATGCCCCTTCGTAGTCAGCTGCTGTTTGTTTTAATTAAACTCCGCAACAACGAAGATCTGAAAAGCCTTGCATTTAGATTTAATATACACATGCAAGCAGCAAGTAATATTTTCAATTCATGGATTCATTATATGTTTGATATTTTGGGTGAATTACCCATTTGGCCTCACAGAGACGTCATTATGCAAAACATGCCTGAAACCTACAAAGCCGACTACCCATCTACATTTGCTATATTAGACTGCACAGAGCTGAAAATAGAAAGGCCAACATCACTGGTGTTACAAAGTCAGAGCTTTTCAAATTACAAAAACACCAACACCCTGAAATCACTCGTTGCCTGTGACCCCCGTGGTGCTGTCATTTTTTCATCTGTTCTCTTCACAGGATCCATGTCTGACAAGGAGATTGTCAGACAGTGTGGAATCATCCCCTTACTAGAGACACTTATAGACAATGGCTATTTGCAAAAAGGGGATGGCGTAATGGCTGATAAGGGTTTTTTGATTGAGGATGAAATTAAAGCAATCGGACTGCAGTTAAACATGCCACCATTTTCGAGGTCCAAGAGGCAAATGCCAGCAGGAGATGTTCTGGAGACAAAGCGTATTGCAAAGCACAGGGTGCACATAGAGCGGGCTATTGCTAAAATAAAAAAGTTCAAGATAGTGTCTGGTAAAATTCCTAACACAAGATTAGGAATCATAAATCACATCTGGTATGTGGTAAGCATGCTTTCAAACTTCCAGCCACACATACTGAAGGGACAGTAGTAGCATCCATTAGTAAATCACATGACTTACACTTAACATGTTTTTTTAATCACCACTGTTAAGCTGTCTGTTTACATGAGCTGTGGAAGATGCTAGACAAATAAAGATTTCTGGATACTATGTGGCTCAGTCCTCAATGTATTTATGTCTATATTACTGTATCTGTCAGCCTGATGCAAATTATTTTTCTCTTTTTATCACATAAGCAAGCACCTTATTATAATATGTAAATTGCTTTTTTTAATGAAACAACAAACCTGAAGAGATTTGTTTTTTGCACAACATCAAGAAGTGCTACTTGAAGACTGGGTTTCAAATCTGTGCTTCTCACCTGGTGGCTTAGTCCGCACCCCACAGCATACTTCTTGCCTCCAACTTCAACCTCTGGTGCAGAGGCATCTGTGATATAGCTTATGGGTGCATCTGACATCTCCCTCAGTAGACTATATGCTCCTGTACCTAACTCTTTCCTATGAAAAAATAATTTGGAGGTGAGTATTGTCTGATGTCACAGTGCACAGGAATACACTGAACAGTGTGACTAACAATGTTGCTGTAGTATAGGTGAAGAAAAAAAACATACTTATTGTGGATAAAACTGGACATGATGGGTTTCCGCTTGCGGTTCACTTTGGCCTTGGCTACCACCACACTGCTTACAGGTTGTCCATGAATTTTCTTCCCCCTGGCTTTGTGCCACTGCTGGGGCTGGCTTGTGCATGAGATGTCAGCATTTCTTGCACGGCACAGGTCCACGGTGTGCATAAGGCCCACAATATGTGAGCAAAAACCTGGTAACCTGTTTTAAGAAAACAGTAGCATAAGCTCTATTTAATGCTTTTGACAATAATGTAACTAGCTACACCTGCAATCGAAATTATTCAACACCCCAATCATTTTAATGTTTTATCATTTAAAGTTTTTCATTCAATTTTTTCCAAACAGCACAGGGAAAATGGACTAAAATCCGAGACTAGAGGTGTGGAAAGTTTGTCAGCACTTAACAACTCATTTATTGGCAGTTATAAAAGCTAAAGGATGCA
>JBBPBX010093761.1:0-13497 GCA_038048925.1 Garcialebias charrua
TGATTTACACCCTTACAGCTTCAGTTCCAACAAGAGTTAAAACCTCTATGTTTATTATGGATTGAAGCTTGGTGGTTTGTTTGCTCAGGGTATGACAGATTGTGTTTTCTTTAATTTATTTGTATTTTTCATAGAACTGTTCAGCTTAGTAGGGGGAAAATGTCTGACTTAAACAAGCAGCATGTCTGTTTTCAGTTTTAATCTTGGTTTTTGAAGCTCATCAGGGTTGCTTTTGTGTAAACCAGACTTAGGTTTCCTCGGCTTTGGTATTAGATTTGGCCATCGTGGATTGGTCACTGATTCCATATGCAGATCAACTCAAAAAAACATGAGCAACAAGAACAGGCAATACAGTTTAATAGAACCAAACCTGCCAACAGGCTCTTCAAATAAAAATTCAGAAGAATTAATTTTATCAGTGCAACCAAGTAATAAACCAAATATGATTGGATTTAATCCCAAAACTGCAACAATTCACAGATGTTCTACCAAACCGATGTTTTGAGCTCATTTGTGAATCAATATAAATTTATTTCTGACACTCTTTAGTAAGTGCTGGTGAAGATTCTCAGTCATCCAGGACATGATAAAAATCAAAAAAGGTGTTCAATACAGAATCAACTGGACTTTATTTGTTGCAGAAATAACCCCCTACTGAACCCCCTACTGTTAAGGTGTGATCTTTCAATTTACATGTATGTGTTACAAACCCCCTTCTGTTAAGCTGTGATGTGTTGTTTTGTCAATTTAAATAGAATAGGCATGTTATCTCAGGTATGGTGTGGGGTTTTTTTCAGTTTCCAATTTCATATGTTGGTGCGTGGCTTGTCAGCCTGTATAAAACTTCTCGGTCTCACAGCTTCCTTTCATTCAGAATTGAAAAAGACTTCTGGACAGAAATCGAAACGTTTTCTGCAACAAATAAAGTCCAGTTGATTCTGTATTGAACGCCTTTTTTATCTTTAGTAAGTGGTGCTGTGTGTACCTTAAACTGTCAATCAGGTTTAGAAGAGAGCAAAAAAAATGCTTCCAATCACTTTACAAAATATCAACCAAACTGGCTATAATATTTTTGGACTTGAAGTGCTTTCTCCAATTCCTATATTTTTTTTAGACCTTATGTAGATTAGTTTGGTGATGCCTGTTCTGACTAGAAGAATAAACCAATCCAAAGAAAGATGTAATAGGTCACCTGAAACTACTTAGAATATTTTGCTAATTGTTTTTATAGTGCATGCGCTCTATCTTCACTCATCCTGTTAGTGTATCTCTTGTTCAAATGATCACTGTTTTCTTTTAAAGTGATGGTATTCATCCATCTGTTCTTCCTAAATTGACTCAATTTAAAAAAAACATTACTTTTTATCTTAATCGGTCATCTTTGCACAGGTTAAAATATTAGGCTGATGGTCTCTTCAAATCGCCACCTTATCATGGTGGCAAAGTTTGTGCACCTGAATGATCCTGGGAGCTATGATGTCTGGGGAAATTTTAATTGCCCCTTGTAGGGTCTCCCAAGGCAGATTGGTTCTAGGTGGCAGGCCAGACAAAGAATGATTCCAAACACTCATGGATATGGGTTACCGAGGCCCCCACCCTGGAGCCAGACCTGTGAGAGGGGCTGGTCGGCGAGCTCCTGGTGAACAAGTCTCTATCCATGAGGCCCAGTCAGGCTCAGACCTAACGAGCAACATGGGTTTGCCTTCCTGTGGACCCACCACCTGCAGGAGGGGCCATATGAGTTGGGTGCATAATAGGCTCTTTGCACATCAACTTCCGTGTTCCGGTCAATGCGGTTCGCTCACTTCCGGTCTGTTGAACATGGCGTTTTATTCGAGGTGTTCGTGTTTGCAGGGCTTGCCCAAGCTGACTATTAACGATGTTAATCGCATTTGTAAGTCTCATCCAAAGCTCCAACGACTAAATTAGAGAAAGGCTTTAAGATGTATGCCTCGTCTTACATCCACAAACACGAAGGTGAGTTTTACTTTGCTTCGATTGTGTGGCTAACGTTAGCTTTAGCTAATGCTAGCAGGCATTTTTACCGGTGATTTTAGTATAAATATGTACCAATAAAGTACCTGAACATTCTCAGTTATTCAATCGGACAATGTTTAACCTAATAATTTCTATTTGTGTTCAGTACTATTTGTGTTCAGTATATATTGCTTTTTTGCTGTTGATAGTGTCAAACAGAGACGAGGTAACAGGACAGGTTGCGGTTCTTTTAGCTTCAGATCCATAAAGAAACACAACAAACCTCATAGTTTAAAAGTAGGGCAGCACTGGTAATTTGTCAGAGTTCGAGTTCAGCTGACTGTTCTGGTTCAAATTTATTATATGGCCATGTTCCATGGGTTCCGTGTTATTTTATTTATTTATTTTTTTTGCATGCATTTTGTTAAGAGCTCAAAAGGGACCGTGTTTACAGCCCCCTCCTCATTTTATCATGACATTTTTTTCATCATAACATTAAAAGCAAGACTAGTTCCACATGTTTTGTTTTAATGTTGATTGTGAAGCAGTTTGTAATCTTTATATCTTGAAAGCTGGTATATAACGTTTCATTTTAGATGTGAAACATTCCTAAAAAGATGAGAGCACCTCTCCTAATGTACAGTCATATTCAACAAATGTAGTATTCACAAAAGTTCATTAATTTCAATAGCTTAATTTACTAAATATTTTTTTTTAATTTCATTAATTTTTGTAATAAAAATGACTGAGGTTTTCAAGTTTTCAAGTCTTTATTTCTGTTAATGATTTTGCTTGCAGCTGTGAAAACACGACATCTAAGATTAGAATATTGGTATACTGATCAATCTCACAAACCAGCCCCATCATAAAGCATATGCTAATTTGTTGATGACTGTAAATGACTTCCCGTGCTGTAAACATGAGTTCCATTTGATCATAGTATTTTTCACTGTTTTAAGGAGGGCACTCCATTTCATGCCAACAGTTTGAAAGAAAACCTTAACAAAAAGTGTAATATGATCTGTCAACAGGTAGTCCTCAAGAGATTCCGTTCCTGTTGTAATGGTGACGTGCAGTTGTTCCTGTGTGGCTGGTTCTGGATTTCACAGGGTGCAAAACCAGGTCCAGTTGGCAAGATGGTGGCCTGGGTCGACTGTGTAAAGGAGGATTACGGTAAATAATACTGGCAATATATCATTTTCATGTCTTGCTACCATACATATATTTTAGCCCCGAGTTAAATACATCTGTGTGATGTTTTATTCAAAGGAGTACGGGTACCCTCTTCAGAGGAATGACTGGCTCTCTTCCTGACCTGTCTGCTTAGAGTGGCAGAGGTATACTGCGATTTGGACACATCATCTGTCACCAACCGAGAGTGTCTGGCAGCGACTGGATGGAAGATCAAAAAATAATCAGACAGAACTGTGATCACTTCTATTTTATGTTTTTGAATAGGTTGTGTGCTGTAGATACTATGAAATTCAAAAAAAAAAAAAGACACTTTGTTTTATTACAATTTATCATTTGAAGAATTTGTTTGTTCTGATTTGTTTTACACAAAATAAATGAATTTCAAGTTGCACTAAGGTTCAGTTCATAACAATAAAAATACATTTAAATGCTTCTGTGAGAACTAATTTCGTGTGGACAATGTCCATCAGAAATTCTTTCCCTTAGCCCATGCACTGACGAGGTTTATTTTGATAATTAACCAGGCAAGCCACTGTAAAAAGTTCATTAAATATGTAAAAAAGCTAAGTCTGGTCCTCTGGACACGTTCAAAAAAGCAACAAAAAAAAAAACTGTCTACAGTATTTGTTTTTTGAATGTCCAGAGGACCAGACTTAGTTTTTTTTATTTATTTTTTAATATTTTTCTACCTGGAGCATGCATCAGGGTAAGTTTATTGTAAAGCGCTTTGGGGCTCCTCACAGGGGGCTGGAAAGCGCTATATAAATAAGCTCCATTTACCATTTACCAAGTTCATTAATACTTGAAACAATTGATAGTGGGATATCAATTGTTGATATCACGCTATCAACAATGTTATGCATATATACACATAATATATGTATACACATTATTATGTGTATATACACATATGTGCATATGCACATAATATATATGTGTATATACACTTACATCTGTATATATACACATAATATATATGTACAGTATACACTAATATATTGTGTATACACAATATATATGGGTATATACACATATATGTGCATATACACATAATATATATGTTTATATACACATACATGTGTATATAAACATAATATATATGTGGATATACACTTACATCTGTATATATACACATAATATATATGTATACACTAATATATTGTGTATACACAATATATATGGGTATATACACATATATGTGCATATACACATAATATATATGTTTATATACACATACATGTGTATATAAACATAATATATGTGTATATACACATATATGTGCATATACACATAATATATATGTTTATATACACATACATGTGTATATACACATAATATATGTGTATATACACATACATCTGTATATATACACATAATATATATGTATACACGTATATATTGTGTGTATATACACAATACATATGTGTATATACACATATATGTGCATATACACATAATATATATGTTTATATACACATACATGTGTATATATGCAATCCCTTCGGATTGCACGCTCAATGTGAACTCGCAGACGTGCAATTTTCTGTCTGGAGGATCCTCCGTGGAAAATTAAAAGAATCCGAAAAAAAAAAAAATCCGAAAGAAAAAGTCCGTGGAAACTTAAAAGACCATTACATCAGCATGCTTAGGGACACAACAGTGTTCGTGATAATGTTTAACTTGCTTCTGAAACGCGAGTTTCTCTTTTCTAGCTGTCTAAGTTCCTCAAAGCGGAAGCTAGCGAGCCGCATCCACTCAGGCGGATGTGACGTCAGCGCCGTAGGTGCAAAGAGCCTATTCCATGGGCAATGGCTGAAGGCTGGGGCCTTCACGCTCAGACCATTGCTTACCAAAGTTGACTCTACACCTGGACAGGTTGCAAGTCCATCACAGGGCCACATATGCCCCTTTTCCACCGCTCCTACTCAGCTCCAATTCAGCTCAGTTTGACACAAGTGCTTTTCTGTCACTTTTTTGTTGATTTGGTCCCTTTTTTTGTCCCTGCTTTACTGGTGGGACAAAGCAAGTTGAGCCAGCACCTAAACGTGATGTCCGAACACTGTCGGTCACTGAATGGTCAGGGGAAGGAGTCACTGGATCTCTCAGAAACTTTTCACCGATCCGCCATTTGCAAATCCTCGGAACTCAGAGCAGATCTCGGAGATCTATTTTTAAAATTTTAAAAACAATGATGACAATACCGTGGTCTAATGCTGAAGTACGGGCATTTTTGTGTTTGGTGACCGACGAGCGAGCTAGTCACCGCGGAGGATCAAATGAGCTGCCGACCTGTTGAAGCACACGGAGCCGGGGTCCGTGCCCAGGCCTTGCGTGCTCACAAAGGCCTAATTCTGAGCCCTGGCAGACGAGTGGACCGGGACAGAGGGTGGAATTTTTTTTTAAAGACCGTGTAAAGTGAAATTAAATGTGTGTTTTTAGTTTGTCACATGGCATAAATATGTGTTATTAATCACCCATTTAAATCTGACTGATTAAAAACATTGTTTACCTTATAAAATTAAGTCTCAAAAATCATGAAAAAACCTTATTTTCTCTTGGTCTGGAACGCTAGGGGCGTGTCAGTGCGTGGGCGTGGTTTCAGGCAGCTGCGCTGGTCCTGCTCGTGTCCCACAGTGGAGAGGCACTGAGGCAGACAGCAGAGCCAGTAAACCTGCTCTGTTTTTATCCGAGTTCTGTCTGTAACAGCAGCTACTTTTTCCAAGAGTTACGCTGTTTTTGTAAATAGTTTTCTTGTGTGTTTTTAATCTGGAATGAATTAAAAAAAAAAAAAAAGAGTTGCACCATGCGGGATTTGAACCCGTGGGCTTTGGGACGGAAGGCAAGCGCTCTAACCATTGTCCCGCGCGGGCATCGCATTTTGTTTATATAAACAGCCCTAAACCGTTTCCCATTCATTTCCAATGGTAGTGTTAAAGGTTCAGTATGCAGTTTCTGTAGAACTGCAGCAGTTAGAAATATTTTCAACAGGCAAAGCATTCTGATCCCTCCCCCTCAGAGCCATATGTGGCTCTGCCCCCTTGTGGTCTGTTGAATTTCAAATTCAAGCTCTGTTTTTATTGGCTGATTCAAATTCAAGCTCTGTTTTTATTGGCTGGTTACAAACTCTGTTTTTATTGGCTGGAAAATGGCGGGTCACCTTTTCTTTTTAGAAATGCTTATTTACCACCTGGAGAAGCAAGGGGACAATATTTTTTTTAAATTTTTTTCAGAGATTACCTGGCTAACATCAGTCTGTCAGGAGGTAGTGACAGTGAAAAAATATGTTCATAAAAAAAGCTACATACTGCAGCTTTAAACCACTACGGACGTAATATATTTTCGGCCACTACAGCCCTTGTGGCGCTGTTCGGATGTGACGCAGCGGACGTGACGCAGTTTGTTATTGCCCGGCTTCCTTGAAAAAGAAAATTTCCCACTTTTAATCGGAGAAAGAAGACAACAAACAAAAGAACAGCGATCTTCACATGCATCCTTCACATTTTAAAGGTAAGTTATGCTGATGGTGAAACATAAATATATGAAACATGTTTATCGAGTTTTTCCGACCGAACATATATTAATTTAATGACAACGTTACTTTCTACCACACAGTGTGCTCCTTTGTCTGGCGTTGGTCAGTAATAAAACTATTATGGTTTTATGAGTGGTTTATGTGTCTGTGTTTTACACTAAAACAGAATTAAGACCATGGTGATTTCTTAAAAAGTAAGTGTTGCAACACTTCCTAACAAACACTAACTGTTAAGGATCAGGATTACTTTATGTTTGATTCACAGATTATGTCCAGTGTTTTTTATTAGAGTAAGGATAAAGTCAGAATTTTTTTCAAAATCATAGATTCTGTTTCAATCTTTGCCAAAATGTAATAATAATAATTAAAATAATAATAATATCAGAGAGAGTACACTGAAACACTGATATCTGATTACAGTACAAGTAAATAAAAACAGATACATCATTATATTTTATGTCCTTCCTGTCTGTAGCTGCACTTTGAGCACCTTTTGAGCTAAATGAACAGAATAGAAAATATATTTGTTTCCTTGCTGCAGGCCAATCTGCTGGTTTCCTTAAATAGAAACTTTTTGAACTATCAGTACGTTGAATAATCAGTTGAGCTCTTGTGAAAAATGTATTTCAAAGGTTTTCAGATTTTTTTTAACGCATGATCTACCCTTTTTTGCTCTATACTAGGCCAAAATGCAGAAGAAGAACATCTTTTATCCTGGAAAACAAAGTGTTGTTTTCCGCAAGGGGCCCCTAGGATTTCTTCGCCAGGACCCCTCTCCTGAGGCCAAAATTATAAAAAATAATCCTAGTATGCAGGACAAATCTGAGCCAAAGAGAGAGGACATTGTGCGGCAAAATGCTTTGTCTGTAGTTCGTCAAAGAGGAGGGGATGTCACAGATGATTTAGAAGTGCTGGGAGACTACAACCTCCAATTTGGCAAATACAAAGGGAAGTCTTTCCAGTGGCTTTTAGAAAACGATGTGGGTTACACTTTGTACCTCATCAAAAACCTGCAAAAGGAGGAGGAAGCCGGTATCTGTATCACAGAGAGCCTTAACAAGGTGAACATCCTGACTTTTATCAAGTATGCTCTCAGTTTTAAGGAGATACAAGATGCCCTGGACTACGAAGCCAGCAGAGACAGCGTCGCAGCAACTCCTTGTGAAGATGACCAGCTGGTTGGTTTTGGCTCTCGGGCCAAGAGCACATGGAAGGACATTTGGGACAGTAGAGAAGATGGTTATGCTGACTTCATCCTAAAGACGAGCTGCCTTCCTGGGACCAGGATGAAGAAGCTGCAGCAGCACCTGCTCAAGAGACAGAAATCATCCTCCAGTCATACACCCAGTGTGCCACAGAAACCTCTGGGTGAGCAACTAAAAATGTTGTATTAACAATTTTAAGATGAAAGGACAAAAATTGCCTTAAAAATTGTATATTCCTCCCAAACTGATCCTTGATTTTTGTATAATTTTTTGGTTTCTCATAGTGATGGAGGAAGACGGAGAATTGGAGGCTGCAATGCTAAGCATCTCACCCTGTAAGCTCCTGAGTCAGCAGTAAGCACACTATAGTTACACTTGATGAAATTCTAAAATATAATCTGCTTGTGTTTAGTCTCTCTCCCATATTTGTCACTGTGTACGCAGTGTCAGGATCAGTGGAAACAGAGGGAACCCCAGTGTCAAACAGAGCGAAGACAGGTTTTTCTTAAAATAGGAGATTTCAGGACTGGAGTGTTATTCTCTTTTACGATGAATAACCCTCCAAAACTGAGCCTTGACCTATTGTGTTCTTGTGTTCTGGCCACGTTCCGGTCATGTTCCTGTTACATTATTGCTGTTTGCCACCATTAAATAGTCAAATGACTATGAATTGATGGAGATATTGTGCCAGCCTGAATGCTGGTGAGCATTCTGCATGTTTACTTTTTTTAATCAATACTAGTTACTAACAGCTGACATGTTTGTTCACTTCAGTGCTGTTGTTTCTCCTGCTTAGACTGACTACAGAGGTAGTCAGTTGTTTGTAGTTTGTTGCATTTCCCACTTCTGGAAATTACTTTAAAAATATTTTCAGAGGTCTGATAAGCAGAAGGAATAAAAGTACAACTTTTTGAGTTTCCACTAACACCATCTGTTGTGTTAAATTGTGATTCGTACAGTGACTGACACATTATCTTTATTTAGGTCCAACTGCAACGGTGTCCAGGTGTTCAGGCGCATCAGGTGAATCGGAATCCTCAACAGTTAACGGTAAAGAAATTTAAAATTTATTACTGAAAATAAATCAGTTGCTTTAATATTTTTAGGCTACATAAAATAATTTGTTTACTTTCTTCTGATTGTTTACAGTCCCGGCAACCACACAACAGACACCCGTGGCCCTTCCATCACAACAGACACCCGTGGCCCTTCCATCACAACAGACACCCGTGGCCCTTCCATCACAACAGACACCCGTGGCCCTTCCATCACAACAGACACCCGTGGCCCTTCCATCACCAGAGTTATTTAAAGGTATGTTTCAACTCACTCTTAAATATCTATTTGTTGCATAAATAGCAATGTCTGGATAATTTTCACAGCTACTTCATCTGTTGTCTTAAAATTATACTGAAGCCATAAAGAAATAAGTAGCTGAAAGATAATGCTCCTTTTCAGATTCCAGCACAAGTGCAGCTTCCACCTCTGCACAGAGAGACCTTTCCTTTGAGGACAGTGCTGAAGATGGTAAGAACTGACTGCATACAAAAAATAATTAATTTTTTTACTGAGTAGTTTGCTTTATTAACAGCATTTCCACGCTGTCTGTCAAATATTTTGTAAACAATGTGGCTAATATTTGGAACACAGTCTTTTTTTTATGGAACCCTAATTCCATGTATTTTTATTTTTTATGATAGTTCCCTCAGCTCAGCCGCCCTTTGCTGTTCCTCTGCCTCAACCTGACCATGACATTAACAGCTGGAACTGTTCTCGGCACCAGAAACTGTGGATGAAGACAGAGCTGCAAGATCTCGTCCTGTGGCCTGGCTCTCGTCCTGTACGTCATCTTGGACATGCAATTTCCCTCTGGCGTCATCCTCCGCAGCCTGAGCTCATAGACACAGTGGCTGAGCTCCCCTCGCCCAACTTCTTTCAGCTTCACCCATTTTTCATTTGGAAACCTGAAAATGAAATCATGTCCCGGCTGAAAAACAACTACAACCTTCCATGTCTTCATGGACGTCCTCATCCGCAGGTGGTTTCTGCTGGTGTGGGCCGGCCTCGGGTGATAGTTGGGACAAGTTTCTACAACAGGTGAGCAAACACAGTGCTATGTATTTACATTTCTGGATTAAATTTAGGAAATTTATAAACCTATACTGATGAATTGTACTTACCTTATTGTGTTTCAGAGACTTCACATCCTCTGTGATCCTCACCAAGGAGTGCCCGCACTGGACCAGTAAAGACCGGTGGACGTGTCTTTGTGTTGGATCACACACACATGCTGGACACCACCTATGAAAGAGGCGATTGATGGCTTGCTGCAGAAACACCCAAGCTTCACATCTCACGGTATGTGAAGCACTTGTCAAAGCTCCTGAACACCAGCTCTTCGTTAAATACAAGCCCTGAAAAACTTGTGGAAACCCAGGAACTGTGGCACACTTTAACCAGTCAGTCAACCAGTGTGTCTGTGACCACCATTGAGCCGCCTGTCTTCAATCCACACGCACCTGCTTTGTCCATCCCTATTACACAGGACTCGTTAGAGAAAATTGTGGAGGGCATTTTAAATAAGCAGCAGCAACAACAGCCCGAGCAGAAGAAAAGACAAACAAAGACTTGTCTTTCCTGTGGACAGCCAGTCTCGTTATGAGACTGATGGTTCCTCCATTCATTTTTTTCTTCATTCAGGGACCTGTTCGTTACTTTTACTGCTCAAAAAAGGTTCATGGTACTTATGGTGCTGAGGGACTTTGCAATCCAAACATGTCCTTTGAGGAATTTTCTACCACAACTTTCTTTCAAAGGGAACTGCAGGAAACAAAAACGGGTGGAGGAAAAAAATGACAAGAAGAGAAAAAGAACAGAATCTCAGCCAACAGGCCGTGTTTGCAGGTTTTGTCATAGGAGCTGAAGCAGGGACCAACAGCCCACACATCCATACTGCCCACACATCCATACTGGGTTCCCTGGTGTGGCAGGAAAATATATATATTGTCCATCAAAAGGTTCTGTCCATTTATCAATCACAGGGTATGGTCAGGGAGATGAGTTGGGAGGAGTTCTCCAAATCTCATTTTTATGAGGCAGAGAAACAGAGATGGGTGGCAGAGAGGAAAAAATAAACCTCATATAGTTCTATTGAGATGTTTATTTAGTTATTTTATTATTAATATTCTATATCTTCATATATTTATGCAAATAAAAAATCTGTATATACTGTAAATATGGGAAGTTAACATGTAAATATTTCACAGAAAGAAAACATGTTATAGCAAGGTCACAGTCTTTTTGGTATTTTCCTCATATAGTTCTATTGAGATGTTTATTTAGTTATTTTATTATTATTATTCTATATCTTTTCATTCATTCATTCAACCTTTATTTATACAGGCTAGCCTCGTTGAGTCACGGGGACTCATTTACAAGAGGGACCTGTCTCACTCACACCAAACAACCATCCACTCTCTCACTCACACCTAGGGTCAATTTAGAGTCACCAATCAGCCTAACAAGCATGTTTTTTGGTCTGTGGGAGGAAACCGAATATATCTTCATATATTTATGCAAATTAAAAAACTGAAAATACTGTAAATCTGGGAAGTTCACATGTAAATATTTCACAGAAAGAAAACATGTTATATAGCAAGGTCACAGTCTTTTTGGTATTTTATCTATACCATGAATGTATTTTCAGGAAAGTCCTGAATGTTTTTATATTTTTTATGGAAGAATTCTGTACTTCATTTCAATTTTTGTAAAATAGTTGCCCAATTAAAGTTTGATATGATAAACTTTACCTTTGTAGTGTTTTATTTTGTACAGCTGTAACCACACCTATTCCAGGTGCATTTCTGACATGCTTTTGTACCTGTTTTGCACATTTGCTCAATTATCCCATTGCTACATTTAATTTACTTGAGAAATTGCTTGAGAAATTTCTGCCAGGACTGGGACTTGAACCCACGTCCTGATGTCAGTCCGTTACACCTATACGTGACTGGCCCCCGCGCAGGCATTACAGATACTCAGCATAAAACGACGCAGTATAAAAACATGTTATGATTTGTACGGGTGCCCTGACCATTGCGACATCCAGGGAAGATGCACGAACGAGGCATAATTGATTAGCTAGCTAACAATGAACAAAATATCTATGCTATTGCTATCTGATGCTGTCTGCGATTCGCGAGTGAACGGCTCCACCGAGGCGAATTTATACGGCCGGAGCTGCAGGGGGTGGGGGCTCTACTAATGAGGACCGCGTGACGAAACGCGGTCACGTTTAAAACACGCCTAAAAAATCCTGAACCAGAAATATGTTTATACACAGTTTGCTCTATAACTCCAAAATTAATTGAGCTACAATTTTGAGACTTTTTACTCATTTACAAGATTACAATTATCACATTTATAATGTTTATTTAAGAAAATGTTGAAATTCACTTTACACGGTCTTTAAACATTTGATGTATAAAAATAATGGGGTTTTTTTTGTTTTTTTTATCAGTTAAGATTAAAAATAAATAAACTGTGCCGGTTTTATCATGAAAGGCTGTTTTCACTTTGACTTTATTAAATAATCTAATTAAAGTTAACTCAGCTGAAAATCATACAAATACAAAATTATTCACTTAATGAACTTATCTTTTAAGAAAGGGCTATTTCCTGATACCTTCAAAACAGGACTAATAACTCCAATTTTGAAATCTGGTGACTCCGAGCAAGTTAGCAACTACAGACCAATAAGTATTTTACCAGCAATATCCAAAGTGATGGAAAAAGCAGTAGCAGAGCAGCTTATTAGTTATTTAGAAAAAAAAACAGCTTCTTTGTCCAGTCCAGTTTGGGTTTCGTTCTGGTTACTCAACAGAACTGGCTACCTCCTACCTTACAGACAATATTAAAAGATCTTTAGATGATGGTAAGGTAGTTGGAGCAGTGTTCCTGGACTTGAGAAAAGCCTTTGATACAGTGAATCATGACATGCTCTTACATAAACTCAGTACGTATAACTTCTCCAAGTTAGCAATCAGCTGGTTTAGATCATATCTAAAAAATAGAGAACAGTGCGTCAAAGTTAATGGGATGAAATCCAGCCCCCAAACATGTACCATGGGAGTTCCACAGGGTTCCATTTTAGGTCCATTGCTTTTCTGTTTATACATCAACGACTTACCGGACAGTTGCAAATACGCCAAATGCCAGATGTATGCAGATGATGCCATCATCTATGTATCTGCAAAGACTCCACAACAGGCAGCAGAGTTACTGAACAGGGAGATGGAGGGAGTGTCTCAGTGGTTTAAGAATCACTGTTTGACTCTGAACTGCAACAAAACAGTCTCAATGTGTTTCACTATCCGGCGTAAAGTCTGTAACTTTTCAATTGTGATTGATCAAAAAGAAATCCAAAAAGTGGAAGAGTTTAAATATCTGGGTGTCATTTTAGATTCCCACCTTAACATTGAGGCTCACATTAAGAAAGTGTTTAAAACCATTAAGACAAATATAAATTGTTTTTGTCTTATAAGATCTTGTTTATGTGGAAAATCTGCTCAGTTGTACCTTCATGCCATG
>JBBPBX010093762.1:0-13497 GCA_038048925.1 Garcialebias charrua
AAGATTTACCCGGGACACCTTCCATCAACATTTCACATGACCTCTCTAGTACCGGTACATATGAAATACAGCAGGAAGACTTAGCAGAAAACAGCCCAAACAAAGCTTCATGTGCTGCTAAAGTAATGTCAGAGTACCAACCCAGGAGCGCAGAAGATTTACCCGGGACACCTTCCATCAACATTTCACATGACCTCTCTAGTACCGGTACATATGAAATACAGCAGGAAGACTTAGCAGAAAACAGCCCAAACAAAGCTTCATGTGCTGCTAAAGTAATGTCAGAGTACCAACCCAGGAGCGCAGAAGATTTACCCGGGACACCTTCCATCAACATTTCACATGACCTCTCTAGTACCGGTACATATGAAATACAGCAGGAAGACTTAGCAGAAAACAGCCCAAACAAAGCTTCATGTGCTGCTAAGTGTAAAAAAGTCTTCAGAAATTTTAGAAAATTCTGTGCCAGAGTGTTCAACATTCATCACCTCCTGTCATAGGAAATGGCATCTGGGCACCTACAGCTGCCACACATCCGTTCATATTATTTTACTTTCTTTGGGTTTAGTTCAAACACATGGGTTAACTCCAGGATTCTCCGGTTTATCGCACTCCCCCCCAATTTTTTTTTTACTAACTGGTGGTGCAAGTCAGGGTTTACTCCGGGATGCTCCGGTTTATCCCACTCAAAAAAATAATAAATATTAACTAACTGGTGGTGCAAGTCAGGGTTTACTCCGGGATTCTCCGGTTTATCCCACTCCCCCCAAAAATAAATGAATAAATAAAAATTAACTAACTGGTGGTGCTCCGGTTTATCCCACTCAAAAAAAATTTTTTTTTATTAACTACCGGTAAATGGTGGTGCAACTCAGGGTTTACTCCGGAATGCTCCGGTTTATCCCACTCAAAATTTTTATTTTTTATTAACTACCGGTAACTGGTGGTGCAACTCAGGGTTTTCTCCGGGATGCTCCGGTTTATCCCACTCAAAAAAGGAAATTTTTTTTTATAATAATAATAATAAAAATAAAATAAAAAAATCACTACCTGGTGGTGCAAGTCAGGGTATTTACTTCATTATGCTCTGTTTTCCCCACTCCCACCCCCCACAAAACACATCAAACTAAATGGTAATTCTAAATTGACAGTTTCCCATCCGGGTTCTGTTCTGCTTCTGTCTCGGTGTGCGAGTTGTAACTTCATTTTTCACTAAGGTACATAGGGTGGCAGGGTGTTTCCATTGGAAGAGCTGGGACTTTCTGGGTGAGCTGCATGAATGGGTTTTCTCCGGGTACTCCGGTTTCCTCCCACAAACCAAAAACAGGCATACTAGGCTAACCGGTAACGCTAAATTGTCCCTAGGTGTGAATGAGAGCATGAATGGTTGTTTTGTCCTAGTCTCTATGTGACCTTGTGATGGACTTGCAGCCTCTTGCACACAGACATTGACTGCTGGATATGGGTACTGATGACTCCCGCTACCCAAAAAAGAAGAAGCAGGGAAAAGAAAGATGGATGGATGGTCCTCTCCGCAGAATTGCAACCTTAACGTGGTGGAGGGGTTTGAGTATCCCTGTGATCCTGGGGTCTGTTGACTGGGAGTTAGCCTCTTGTAGGGTTATCCCATGGCAAATTAGCCTCAGGGGTGGGGTCTGACTAATAGCAATTCAAAAACTTTGATAAATGACAAAACAAAATATCAAGTATCTAGTAATAAGGTGTCAGGTAAGTGCATGGTAAGTGCCTAGTACAGTAAGTACCTGGTAACTGGTGCCAGCCAGGTAAGTAGCCACTGCAAGTTAAGTGCCAGGTGCATTTCTGGTACCAGATCAGTACCCTGCCCAGGGGTGATTCTAGGATCTGACCTTTTTGGGTGCTTAGCCCCCAGTGCTGACTATGGCTCTTATCTTAAACAAAGTGGTGGCCATATAAGGTCAATAAAAATCAACTCCAACTCCCCTGTTCCACTGTTTCAGTTCACTATCCACAAGGTGAGCCTATCATATGCAGTACGAATCACCTTTCCATTCACAGGCAAAGAAATACAGCCTAACACTTATTCCTCGTTAGTATAGTGGTGAATATCCCCGCCTATCAGCGCGGGAGACCAGGGTTCGATTCCCTGACGAGGAGTTAACTATAATGGGAGGCTGAGATTGAGTAGAGGTCGGGCAGCTGACTTGGCACCAGAAAGTCACAGGTTCAACTCTCCACCATGCCCACATGTCATGGTGTCCTTGAGCAAGCCACATAATCACTCATTGCTCTCCCGATGCTTACATATAGCTACACACTGCTCCACCTGGGTGTATGTCATGTGGGATGGGTTAAATGCAGAGTACTGATTTAGTCAATGTATGGGAACATTCAATGATGACAACACTTTACTTTAATATGGGCTAAACTTAAAATAAACCACTAGGTAGGCTTACATATACAGCAGTGGCATAATAAAGAAGATTAACTAACTTTGTCCTTACTATCCACATTCTAAGAAACGTAGGGTAACCTAAGCTAATCTTTATAGAAAAAGAATCACTAGCTAATATTAAATGGTAATATAATAATCACTCCTTCTTACCTATGGCCCTAGTCTACATAAAGCAATTTGATCATCATCTATCATATTTATTTTAGCTTAAAATATCCAATTAAAATTCCTGTAAGTCTACTGTAAAATTACCACGTGCAGTCAAAAGACAAATGGGTAGCATTTAATAATAATAATAATAATAAGTAATTTATAAATCTCTTTTAATCAACCAGCTGGCCTTGACCACCACTCCAATCTGGGAATCTAATTTAAAATCACTTTCAGAGGGCCTGTGAAATATGGCAAACCCTTTTAACAGTAAATCGTGTAGTCTGACTATACATAATTACATTCTAGATTATGACTAGTCATAAATCAATTTCAGATATCTGGAATGCAAGTGTCGTGAATCCGTTTTTATGTTAAAAGGGCTTGCCATATTTGAATGCTCTTTCAAGCTTCGACCAAAACTAACGTAAAGCTGAATTTTATAGGATGTTATATAAAAATAACTAGTTTTAGTAGTTTTCTTGTCATTTCCTTTGAAAATATGTGGATACTAGTACTAATACACAGAGTAAATTGTACTCAATGGAACTTTATGATTTATTTCTTCAAAGAGTTACTCCACAGTTTTTAAAAAAAATTGCATAAACCTGCACAGTTCATTGTTTTACTTTTAAAACTTTGGCAAAATAATATTTTTTCTCAACAAGAATCCAGTCTTCTGTGATAGACTTGTGACCTGGATATGGGCATCGGTGACCCCCTGCAACAAGGGATGGATGGATGGAAGGAATCCAGTCTTTTCTTTTGTCTTAAAATGTAAAAATATTAAAAATGTAAACAACCATTGGATGTTTTTTAGTTTTATAATTTCACGCCTACTGGCCAGAAAAGCCCCCTCTAACAAACTTAAACTGGCCCATGGGCCACCAGTTGATAATGACTATTGTAGCAGGTATTGCAGCTCTGAACATGTTTAATTTAGTGAACGAAGGGGCATAAATGCTCTTTTGATCGTAAAGGTTGCAGACCCCTGATGTACTGCCATGGAAAACCACTCTAACACACGTCTTCATAAAACCTGTAAACTACAGATAATATCTTCTCTGCATTTTACGTTTGTGGAAAGTTATGGAAATCCCAACAGATGATGCACATTTAGTCTTTTGCTCAGAGGAAAGAGAAACATCAACAGCTGATTACAAAGATGAGCCACAAGGAACGAGTGACAAGAAGCTTCCCAGAAATGTAGTGGAGTCGAAAGTCACAAGTTCCCAAAAACACAAATACTCAAGTAAAGATACTCTGAAAAATGTACTTAAACACAGTACAGTAAATGTATTTCGTTACTGTCCACCGCTGTTTATTATCTGGGTGTCCAAATACTTCTTTAAAAAGTATTCAGTTGATCCAATGATCCAAAATGCTGCTGCCAGAGTCTTAACTGGAGTGATGGATTGGATTTCCTGAGCTTAGACTACTGTGGAGGACATATTGACCTCATTTCATCAAATTATCTAATGAATACAAATGAATAGTTTGTATTTGTAATTATTTCTATATTAACATTTTATTTTGTTTTAATTTTTAATCTTTCCTCCTAGTGAGGACCTGGTCACTTGCTTGCCTCCATTCTGGACCTGTCATGTGTCCGTTCCTCCTTCCTGTCCTCTCAAACCCAGCTGGTTGAAGCAGATGGCCGCTTGTCCTGAGTCTGGTTCTGCTGGAGGTTTCTTCCTCATGAGGGAGTTTTTCCTTTCCACTGTTGCCTTTGTGCTTGCTCAGGATAGGAGACTACAACAAAATGAAGACTCAACACAATCTGCTTCCTTCCTTCCTTCCTTCCTTCCTTCCTTCCTTCCTTCCTTCCTTCCTTCCTTCCTTCCTTTCTTCCTTCCTTCCTTCCTTCCTTCCTTCCTTCCTTCCTTCCTTCCTTCCTTCCTTCCTTCCTTCCTTCCTTCCTTCCTTCCTTCCTTGACTTGTTGCTATGTAAATAAACTGAATTTAATTGACTGTTGACTTCATCCTTAATGAGAAGCACCACACCTTATTTTATGAGCTTTAAAGTTTTTACGTTTGATTGGTTTAACAAATACTGATTGTGATTCTGCTTAACTGTACTTTAAAAGCAAATTATTTTCAGCTTAAGAGACCAGTAATAAATAAATAAACATCTGCAAAAAGTTTAGCAATCCAGTGAACACCTGCTGAGGAAGATGGTGTGTTGGTTCAATGGCCTTGAAGCGACAAAAAGCAACCCTAGATTTTGAGGTAGGAGCGCCCTCTTGTGGTCAGCATTTAGGAACGTACTTTATATATAGATTAATTGTTTTGATTTTATTTTATTTTTTCAGTGTAATTTTTCAGTTGTTTACTTTTTTAATTACTGTAATGGAAAGGTGGAAAATAAAATCCAGTTTAATCATGAATATGAAGCAAAGTCTGAATAGATCAGCGATAACGAAAACTTCTGCGTGATCACAGAATGACCTTGATGGAAGATTTATTTACTTAAGTTTTTTTTCTTTTTTAAGTCTAATTCGTTAAACAATTCAAACCGAAACAAAACTTTAAATCCCATCATTTTAAAAGCACACATATTTGAATAAATCTGTTTTTCTGGTTCAACGTGAAATTGCAGCTTTCTTTGTTTTCTTATACCCAACTTTTGTAAATATCTTTTGTTTACAATAATCATCCCTGCACAGAAAATCAGAAACAGTTTATTGCTTGTTATATTTTGTTTGCATTTGTCAATGTACATGTGTCAAGTTTATAATGTCCACTGCACAGAGGAATTTATTTCATCTTCTCGATAAATACAGAGCACAAAATATTCTGACAATATTCTTTGAAGCAAACACCACATGGTGTTTTGTGCAAACATGAAGTCAAACTGAAGCAGCACATAATATGGGTGGAATGGGACTAAATTAAATAACTGCGATAAATCATGAAATAAAGAAATGTAAATTTCATTAAATAATCGAATATATTCCATGGTGACATTGCTGCACAAGAGCCATGAAAAAAATAAACACAGTGAAACAATTAAACGTATTTTTTTATTTAAAAAATGATTGGAAATGACATTTCATTATTGTCATTTTTTAAAGGGTACATGTACATGTATTTATTTCATGGGACATTTAATTAATAATTGTGTATTTAACAATTTAATTGTATACTTAATCATTTAACGATTTATCGAACAATTAAATTATACATTTAATTATATAAACACACAAAGCAAACAATTATTTAAGACAAGAATATTTGTCTTTTGCTCATCTCCAAGTCACACTTATGCACAGTTGCGCTGAAATTACAGATTTTTAAACTTTAAGAATTTATACCAAATTATGTATTACACCAAAATTATAAACTTGTGGAAAAAAGTATATTTTGCAGTTAATTTGTCATTTAAAAAAAGTTGAAGTTTATACACAAAACCTTCTCTGGCAAAATGGTATGCATGGTTGAATGTATTTATTTATATTTTAGAATTATAGTGTTGCTTACTAATAGTTTAACATAACATAAATAACATTTTTATTTTCAAAAAGATGTCACAAACAGCTGAAAAATAAGTTGAACTTTGCTCTACTCATCCCTGTAACAAGAACCTGAACATCTTCATTTCCGCCACTTCCGGTCCTGTCTCCAACCGACACCAGGGTCAGAGTGGTGTTTGGTGCAGCAAAAACTATTCTGCCAGCAGAGAGCCCCTCTGTACCAAGGGCCCCTGCACGTATACCAGATTGCCCGTAGATCCGGCCCTGGATTATGCTCATAAACCAGAAGGTGGACACCATAATTTGTCCGACCAAATCCCTATCATTCACACTTCATGTTAAAAGTAACTTTTTAAAGTATCCATGGGAGATAACCGTATAAAAATTGATAGGCCGCGTTACGTAATCGCAATTTACAAATTTGACGTGCCCGCGCGCGCGCTTCCTCCGTGCTGCCAAGGGCAGCGTCCTTGTTGAGTGATGTCACTGTGTAATTTGCATTAATGCCTGCGTTGCCTTTCATCTAGCGTTGGTTTACGTCAGCGTTGTCTTTCATCTGCGCGTGGCTTTCAACGTCACAAAGGCTTTCTGCGTTAGTCATGACGTCACTCACCCGAGGGTTTATATTCGTGAAATTCTCATTCGCTAGTTATTCTGAGATGAGATCTGTTTTGAGATGAGATCTGTTTCTTGTGTCTCTGCAACGCCAATTTTGGTATTTCAAAACTGATTGAAATATTTTTCTTCAGTTCATGATTTATTGCATTTGACATGGATTTCCAGAAAGTTCACCAAGAAGTTCCAGCTCTTAATATAAAGAAGAATCTTAGTATCTCTGTGGATTCGGGCACTTACGTTGTGAAGGAAATTCAGAGATACACGAGTTATGGAGAAATCGCCCTGTGTGAGAAGGCAGGAACAGAATACACGCTGAAATGTTATAGAAAGAAGTACCATCAAAGAGCTGAAGATGAAATCAGCTGCTTTAACATTCTCAGACGTGTGGAAGCGGAAAATATTGTCAGGTATTTCGAATCCTTCGAATACAAAAACTGGATTTGTCTAGTGTTTGAAAAACTGGACTTTAGTTTGTGGGATTTTATGGGAAGAAGAGGATGGAGCCTTCCACTTTCTGAGATACGACAAATTGCCCATCAGTTGTTAACTGCCACCAAAGTATTGGAATCCTCTGGGTTCACCCATGGAGGCATAACCCCGGGAAGTGTTATGATGACGGACGAAAATTTGCACCATCCCCGTGTAAAATTATTTAATTTCGAGGCTGCTTACAAAACATCCAGCTTGTCAGAGAAAGACTTCCCTCAGACCTGTGGCTTCACGCCACCAGAAGTTTTTTTTGACATGCCACTGGGTGAAAATTTTCATGTATGGAGCATAGCTTGTACATTGGCTTCAGTCTGTCTGGGGAAACCGTTGTATCCCACAGATTGCGACTATAGTTATGTAAAAGCTATTCTAAAGTTAAATGGCATGCCAGACAATCATGTCTTGGACAAAGGATGTGGTGTCAGATGCTATTTTAAATCTTTCGAGGACAGAGATAGACGCTTTTGGAAATTTATGACTCCAACTGAATATGAAAAAGCAACCGGAAAAACTGTTCAGGAGAAAACCAATGATTGTGATGAAATAGAGTCTTTTGACAGTCTCTTAGTAGAAGCGTTATTGGATACGGAAGATTCTGATGAAGCTTTTGAATTCATAGACTTTCTGATGAAGATGCTGCAGGTCAATCCGGCTGACAGAATACGCCCTGAAGATGCGTTAAACCATCGGTTTATGACAAGGAAATTGTCTAATTCAAATCATGGTTTGAACAACCAAGAAGGGGATAGTAAAACGTCAGACAGCAGATCCAGAACTTCAGAATGGGACAGAGATTCTTCACTTTATTCTGCCTGCAGCGCTAAAAGTCCAGATTTGATGGATGACTCAAATTCTGTTGACAGCAGCGATTCGAACAATCGGTTTAAAGAAATAGTAGAAGGTGTGACTATTTGTGCCGACGAAAATGTTTATCGTGTAGAAGAAATCCTTGGACAAGGAGTATTCGGTTTAGTAGCTAAATGCAGGATAAATGGTACAGATCAGGCTGTTGCGCTAAAACTTATGGTTAAAGAAGAAGAGTGTTGGGCTAAACAAGAGATTGAAGCAATTTTAAAAATCGAAATATGTAATGCTGATAAATTCAACGTCATGGAGTGTTTGGACTATTTTATCTGGCAGGACTTTTATTGCTTTGTTTTTGAACTTCTGGACCAAAGTCTGTTTGATTTCATGAAGCAAAGACACTGGTCACCTCTGAAGGTGTCTGAGATTAGAGCAATCACCAAACAAATGTTGATTACTCTCAGTGCATTGAAAGAGCTTGGCTTGACCCATGCTGACATTAAAATGGACAATTTGATGACCGTTAATCAAAGCTCTACACCCTTTAGAGTTAAGTTGATTGACTTTGGGCTTTGTGTTTCAACGCCTAAATTATCAAATTACAGTATAATTCAGAATCCATCTTACAGGGCCCCGGAAGTCTTTCTGGGATGTCAGACTAACGAGGCAATCGACATGTGGGGTCTTGCTTGCACTTTGGGTGGACTTTATCTTGGTCACCACTTCTTTCACAGTGAGTCAGAATATGCCGTCATGAAATCAATTGTAAAACTCCTTGGTCAGCCAAATAACATTCTTCTTGACAGTGGGTCACGAGTCAGAGAGTTCTTTACGTATAAGAAAATGGGATCTGAAAGGATCTGGACATTTAAAACAGCAGAGAAATATGAAAAGGACTCTGGAGAGAAAATTGAAGATGACTGGTGCAACAATTTGAACTCGTTGGATGATTTGCTAGAACAGGGAGGTCGTATCAAAAATCCTCTTGAATCTCAAGACATAAGAGAATTTATCGACCTTCTGAGAAAGATGCTAGCTGTGAATCCTGCAGACCGAATTCTCCCTGCAGATGCGCTGAACCACAATTTTATTACAATGAAGCATCTTCCAATCGGCAGCAACAAAAAATATGTGAGAATGGCGTTAAAAGTAATGTCAGAGTACCAACCCAGGAGCGCAGAAGATTTACCCGGGACACCTTCCATCAACATTTCACATGACCTCTCTAGTACCGGTACATATGAAATACAGCAGGAAGACTTAGCAGAAAACAGCCCAAACAAAGCTTCATGTGCTGCTAAAGTAATGTCAGAGTACCAACCCAGGAGCGCAGAAGATTTACCCGGGACACCTTCCATCAACATTTCACATGACCTCTCTAGTACCGGTACATATGAAATACAGCAGGAAGACTTAGCAGAAAACAGCCCAAACAAAGCTTCATGTGCTGCTAAGTGTAAAAAAGTCTTCAGAAATTTTAGAAAATTCTGTGCCAGAGTGTTCAACATTCATCACCTCCTGTCATAGGAAATGGCATCTGGGCACCTACAGCTGCCACACATCCGTTCATATTATTTTACTTTCTTTGGGTTTAGTTCAAACACATGGGTTAACTCCAGGATTCTCCGGTTTATCGCACTCCCCCCCAATTTTTTTTTTACTAACTGGTGGTGCAAGTCAGGGTTTACTCCGGGATGCTCCGGTTTATCCCACTCAAAAAAATAATAAATATTAACTAACTGGTGGTGCAAGTCAGGGTTTACTCCGGGATTCTCCGGTTTATCCCACTCCCCCCAAAAATAAATGAATAAATAAAAATTAACTAACTGGTGGTGCTCCGGTTTATCCCACTCAAAAAAATTTTTTTTTTATTAACTACCGGTAAATGGTGGTGCAACTCAGGGTTTACTCCGGAATGCTCCGGTTTATCCCACTCAAAATTTTTATTTTTTATTAACTACCGGTAACTGGTGGTGCAACTCAGGGTTTTCTCCGGGATGCTCCGGTTTATCCCACTCAAAAAAGGAAATTTTTTTTTATAATAATAATAATAAAAATAAAATAAAAAAATCACTACCTGGTGGTGCAAGTCAGGGTATTTACTTCATTATGCTCTGTTTTCCCCACTCCCACCCCCCACAAAACACATCAAACTAAATGGTAATTCTAAATTGACAGTTTCCCATCCGGGTTCTGTTCTGCTTCTGTCTCGGTGTGCGAGTTGTAACTTCATTTTTCACTAAGGTACATAGGGTGGCAGGGTGTTTCCATTGGAAGAGCTGGGACTTTCTGGGTGAGCTGCATGAATGGGTTTTCTCCGGGTACTCCGGTTTCCTCCCACAAACCAAAAACAGGCATACTAGGCTAACCGGTAACGCTAAATTGTCCCTAGGTGTGAATGAGAGCATGAATGGTTGTTTTGTCCTAGTCTCTATGTGACCTTGTGATGGACTTGCAGCCTCTTGCACACAGACATTGACTGCTGGATATGGGTACTGATGACTCCCGCTACCCAAAAAAGAAGAAGCAGGGAAAAGAAAGATGGATGGATGGTCCTCTCCGCAGAATTGCAACCTTAACGTGGTGGAGGGGTTTGAGTATCCCTGTGATCCTGGGGTCTGTTGACTGGGAGTTAGCCTCTTGTAGGGTTATCCCATGGCAAATTAGCCTCAGGGGTGGGGTCTGACTAATAGCAATTCAAAAACTTTGATAAATGACAAAACAAAATATCAAGTATCTAGTAATAAGGTGTCAGGTAAGTGCATGGTAAGTGCCTAGTACAGTAAGTACCTGGTAACTGGTGCCAGCCAGGTAAGTAGCCACTGCAAGTTAAGTGCCAGGTGCATTTCTGGTACCAGATCAGTACCCTGCCCAGGGGTGATTCTAGGATCTGACCTTTTTGGGTGCTTAGCCCCCAGTGCTGACTATGGCTCTTATCTTAAACAAAGTGGTGGCCATATAAGGTCAATAAAAATCAACTCCAACTCCCCTGTTCCACTGTTTCAGTTCACTATCCACAAGGTGAGCCTATCATATGCAGTACGAATCACCTTTCCATTCACAGGCAAAGAAATACAGCCTAACACTTATTCCTCGTTAGTATAGTGGTGAATATCCCCGCCTATCAGCGCGGGAGACCAGGGTTCGATTCCCTGACGAGGAGTTAACTATAATGGGAGGCTGAGATTGAGTAGAGGTCGGGCAGCTGACTTGGCACCAGAAAGTCACAGGTTCAACTCTCCACCATGCCCACATGTCATGGTGTCCTTGAGCAAGCCACATAATCACTCATTGCTCTCCCGATGCTTACATATAGCTACACACTGCTCCACCTGGGTGTATGTCATGTGGGATGGGTTAAATGCAGAGTACTGATTTAGTCAATGTATGGGAACATTCAATGATGACAACACTTTACTTTAATATGGGCTAAACTTAAAATAAACCACTAGGTAGGCTTACATATACAGCAGTGGCATAATAAAGAAGATTAACTAACTTTGTCCTTACTATCCACATTCTAAGAAACGTAGGGTAACCTAAGCTAATCTTTATAGAAAAAGAATCACTAGCTAATATTAAATGGTAATATAATAATCACTCCTTCTTACCTATGGCCCTAGTCTACATAAAGCAATTTGATCATCATCTATCATATTTATTTTAGCTTAAAATATCCAATTAAAATTCCTGTAAGTCTACTGTAAAATTACCACGTGCAGTCAAAAGACAAATGGGTAGCATTTAATAATAATAATAATAATAAGTAATTTATAAATCTCTTTTAATCAACCAGCTGGCCTTGACCACCACTCCAATCTGGGAATCTAATTTAAAATCACTTTCAGAGGGCCTGTGAAATATGGCAAACCCTTTTAACAGTAAATCGTGTAGTCTGACTATACATAATTACATTCTAGATTATGACTAGTCATAAATCAATTTCAGATATCTGGAATGCAAGTGTCGTGAATCCGTTTTTATGTTAAAAGGGCTTGCCATATTTGAATGCTCTTTCAAGCTTCGACCAAAACTAACGTAAAGCTGAATTTTATAGGATGTTATATAAAAATAACTAGTTTTAGTAGTTTTCTTGTCATTTCCTTTGAAAATATGTGGATACTAGTACTAATACACAGAGTAAATTGTACTCAATGGAACTTTATGATTTATTTCTTCAAAGAGTTACTCCACAGTTTTTAAAAAAAATTGCATAAACCTGCACAGTTCATTGTTTTACTTTTAAAACTTTGGCAAAATAATATTTTTTCTCAACAAGAATCCAGTCTTCTGTGATAGACTTGTGACCTGGATATGGGCATCGGTGACCCCCTGCAACAAGGGATGGATGGATGGAAGGAATCCAGTCTTTTCTTTTGTCTTAAAATGTAAAAATATTAAAAATGTAAACAACCATTGGATGTTTTTTAGTTTTATAATTTCACGCCTACTGGCCAGAAAAGCCCCCTCTAACAAACTTAAACTGGCCCATGGGCCACCAGTTGATAATGACTATTGTAGCAGGTATTGCAGCTCTGAACATGTTTAATTTAGTGAACGAAGGGGCATAAATGCTCTTTTGATCGTAAAGGTTGCAGACCCCTGATGTACTGCCATGGAAAACCACTCTAACACACGTCTTCATAAAACCTGTAAACTACAGATAATATCTTCTCTGCATTTTACGTTTGTGGAAAGTTATGGAAATCCCAACAGATGATGCACATTTAGTCTTTTGCTCAGAGGAAAGAGAAACATCAACAGCTGATTACAAAGATGAGCCACAAGGAACGAGTGACAAGAAGCTTCCCAGAAATGTAGTGGAGTCGAAAGTCACAAGTTCCCAAAAACACAAATACTCAAGTAAAGATACTCTGAAAAATGTACTTAAACACAGTACAGTAAATGTATTTCGTTACTGTCCACCGCTGTTTATTATCTGGGTGTCCAAATACTTCTTTAAAAAGTATTCAGTTGATCCAATGATCCAAAATGCTGCTGCCAGAGTCTTAACTGGAGTGATGGATTGGAGCTTAGACTACTGTGGAGGACATATTGACCTCATTTCATCAAATTATCTAATGAATACAAATGAATAGTTTGTATTTGTAATTATTTCTATATTAACATTTTATTTTGTTTTAATTTTTAATCTTTCCTCCTAGTGAGGACCTGGTCACTTGCTTGCCTCCATTCTGGACCTGTCATGTGTCCGTTCCTCCTTCCTGTCCTCTCAAACCCAGCTGGTTGAAGCAGATGGCCGCTTGTCCTGAGTCTGGTTCTGCTGGAGGTTTCTTCCTCATGAGGGAGTTTTTCCTTTCCACTGTTGCCTTTGTGCTTGCTCAGGATAGGAGACTACAACAAAATGAAGACTCAACACAATCTGCTTCCTTCCTTCCTTCCTTCCTTCCTTCCTTCCTTCCTTCCTTCCTTCCTTCCTTCCTTCCTTCCTTCCTTCCTTCCTTCCTTCCTTCCTTCCTTCCTTCCTTCCTTCCTTCCTTCCTTCCTTCCTTCCTTCCTTCCTTCCTT
>JBBPBX010093763.1:0-13497 GCA_038048925.1 Garcialebias charrua
TCCAGTCCCCGTTCCATTGTGAACGACGAGGCAGTCAATACACTATCCAAGCAAGCACATGACATGTCAGCGCCTTAGGGATGCGCGCCGACAGAATCTAACGACGGGAGGACCATGGCAGAAGCCCACAGACAACCACAAGCTTCACACTTTCACAAAGGCAATTGTGATCAGACTACTGTGTGTGTAAACAAATCAGAGCTGAATCAGATTCCTCTTCCCGTTATTCGAAGGGAACTGGGCTCTCTATCACCAAACAATTTAAAGTCCGCCAAGCACAAAGAATCATCTCCACGTTCTCACGTTGCAGCTGTCCCCTTATCATTAATGGGCGACACGCAATATCCAAGCAGTGATCCGGCAGCACGTGACCTTTCTCACTGTGCTAGTTCAGCTCTGCTCTTAAACAATATCCCCCCAACGGGTGAAACACAGACCCCGGGCGGTTTGTCTGGCTCCAACGCTCTGTTAAGGCAGAGGACCAGTAAACTAGACCCATCCAGGAAACGGATTGGGGTCAGAAGATCCTCCAAAAGACCTCCAAAAATCTAAACGATCCTAAAAAATTCTGGAAAACCATCAAATCTCTCTCAGGCACCCCCCAATCATCTGACCTCCCATCACAATTTCTTGTTGACTCTGTTCCTGTGTCAAATAAGCACGAGATCCTGAACTGTTTCAATAAACATTTTGTTGCTTCTAGTTCATTATTTGACACAGTTACGAACGGACAATCAGTCACTTTATCTAATAATCAAACTTCTACAAATCAAATCCCTCCTACAAGTCAATCATCTGTTAATCACACCTTCTCTTTCTCTCCGTTCTCAGTCAGTGAGGTAAATAAACTGTTAAATGATCTTGATCCTAAAAAATCTGCAGGTCCAGATGAACTTCCACCTTATTTCTTAAGGCTGGCTGCTCATATCATCACAGTCCCTGTGACCCACATCTTTAATCTGTCCATAAGCCAAAACACCATTCCGGATGCTTGGAAAACAGCCTTTGTTCTTCCTTTGCTGAAGGGAGGTGACCCCACCTCACTGAACAATTATCGACCGATCTCTAAACTCTGCATCTTAGCCAAGGTTCAAGAAAAACTGATAAACTCTCAGATCAAAAATTATCTGGACTCATTTAACATCTTACCTCTTCATCAATCTGGTTTCAGGAAAAAACACAGCACAACAACTGCTTCTCTGAAGGTTCTGAATGATGTTGTTGAAGCATTGGATGCTAAGGACTATTGTGCTGCACTTTTCTTAGACCTGTCTAAAGCTTTTGACACTGTGGATCATAACATCCTGTGTCATAAGCTCTCAGAAATCGGTTTCTCTGATCACACCATCGGTTGGTTTTCTAACTATCTTTCCAATCGGAGGCAATGTGTTCAACATAACGGTACTTTTTCCAGCTATTTAACAGTTAAAAATGGTGTACCACAAGGCTCAGTTTTAGGACCCACTCTCTTTACAATCTACATAGCTAATGTAGGTCACTGCATCCCTGATGCATCCTTACATTTCTATGCTGATGATACAGTTGTTTATTGCCGAGCTAAAACAGTAGCTAAGGCTTTCCAGTTACTGCAGTCCGCTTTTGACATCATCCAGTCAGATTTGTTCCGTCTCAAACTTGTCCTAAATGCTGATAAAACAAAAGGGATGTTTTTTTCAAATAGGAAGGCGGTTCCAGCAGATCTTCCTCTGATTTTATCCTCAAATAATGTCCCTATTGAGTTTGTTGATTCCTATAAATATCTGGGTATCCTGATCGATTCACATCTCTCTTTTAAACTCCACGTGGAAAACCTAGTGAAGAAACTGAAAGTTAAACTGGGTTTCTTTTTCAGAAACAGATCATGTCTAACACTGAATGTTAGGAAACGCCTTGTATCTGTGACTTTCCTTCCCTCCATTGATTACGGTGACATTCTCTACATGAATGCTCCTACAAGCACCCTGCGGATGTTGGATGTTGTCTATCATGGTGCACTAAGATTCATAACTGGTTGTGATTATCGTACCCACCACTGCACCCTGTATTCACTGGTTAACTGGACATCATTAACCTCACGCAGACTCTTCCACTGGTACATTTTCATCTTTAAATCACTTCTTGGTCTGCTGCCCTCATACATCTCCTCCTACATGTCTTTGCGTGAGTGCAGCTACAGTGTGCGCTCTCAGGACATGATTACCTGCAGTGTTCCGTCAGTGAGGACTGAACTTGGAAAAAGGGCCTTCTCCTACTCCGCTCCTGCTTCATGGAATATCTTACAAAAAGATCTGAAGCTCTCGAACTTGACTTCTCTAAATGGTTTTCAGAATCTGTTGGAATCCTGGCAAAAACCAATGCAGATTTGTTCCTGTCTTTGATTTTATACGTCTACCTTATAATGTTTTGCTAGTTTTTTGATACTTTGTTTAAAAAAATATATATATATATATATATATTGTTTTTTTCCTTCTCTTTTTTGTTTTTTATATTGTTTATTGTTGGTTTGTTTATTGTTTAAGGAAATTCTACCATTGCTGTTCATTGTTCTTTAGTTTTAGCAGGTCGCTTTCGTAAATGAGCCCATGAGGTTCAAAAGATTTACCTGACTAAATAAAGGTTGAATGAATGAAAAAAGATCTGCTCGTTTACAAAACTCGCAGCTTCTCAGTCCCATGACTCCAAACAATGAGAGAAAAACGGACATTCTGCTCCACTTTTGTCTAAAAAGGACGACATGTTGCATCTGCCCTCGATTACTCTCGATCAGAGCAACCTGGTAGCACATCGGCAAAAAGGCATTCTCCCTAACTTGGTTGACCCCCAGGGGATCACAGCATCCAGGGCCCTTGGAGGGGAACTGGATACACCAACTGCTCTTTTCAGGGTCAAACTATGTCACCAGAAGGAGCAGTCTCGCCACTCATGCTGAGAGCTGTTAAAAATTTCAGCTTGTTGGCAGAAAAGAACAAGCTGATGGCATCAGGCCTGCTGGAAAATGTGGTAAAAACCATCCAAAATGCCCGTGCTATGTCAACACAGTCTCTCTACGCACAGAAATGGCGTATTTTTGAAGCTTGGTGCACAGAAAGAAATATTATTTCTTACTCATGCAACCTGGCTCAGCTCCTGACTTTCCTTCAGGACTTACTGGAAAAAGGTCGTTCTTTCTCAATGATTAAAGTTTTCCTATCAGCAATTTCAGCCTGTCACGAAGGCTGGGGACACAGGACTCCTGGCGCGCATCCAATCATAATAAGATTTATGAAGGGCGTGCTAAGAATGAAACCACCCAGCAGGATCCTGACCCCTGGTTGGGATCTTAGCCTGGTCTTGGGGGCTCTCTGTGATCCTCCATTCGAGCCACTGAGCGAGGTTAAGATAGATTTATTATCTTATAAAACTGCTCTACTCTTGGCCCTTTGCTCGGCGAAACGCGTGGGTGACCTCCATGCATTGTCTGTACATCCAATGTGTACCAGATTCGCCCCTGATGGGTCAAAGGTCACCCTAAGGCCTAATCCTGCAAACATTCCCAAGGTCTTGACTTTAAACCATAGGAGTCTGGACTTTGATCTCTCCTCCTTCTCACCTGCTCCTGTCCTCACTCAGGAACAGGAAAGGCTGAGGGCTCTCTGCCCCATGAGAGCTTTACGCACTTACATGCAGAGAACAGCCGAATGGAGAAAAACAAATCAACTGTTCGTGTGCTTTGCAGCACCTGCTACCGGAAAGGCCCTATCAAAACAACGCCTCTCACATTGGGTGACTGAGGCCATTAAAAGGGCGTACAGTAGCAAAGGTCAACAGGTGCCCTTTGGAGTGCACGCTCACTCCACTCGGGGCTTGGCCACTTCGTGGTCACTGTTCAAGGGTGTACCAGTTGCAGACATTTGTGCTGCTGTGAACTGGAGCTCAATAAACACTTTTGCAAAGCATTACAGTTTGGATGTTACTGCGTGTGATGTCACTCGGGCTGTTCTTTCTAACACACAGTAGAAAGTAGCCCTGAGATGCCTGTTGGTCAAGGGCAGACGTTCACACTAGCATGCATTTTACTGAGCATTTCAAGGGCGTGAATGAATTACGTTCCCATAGCATATGTTGCACCGAGAGAACATGACTGAAAGGGAACTGAAAGTTATGCACCATAACTCATGTTCCCTGAAGGAAGGGAACAAGGTGCAACATATCTGGCCCTTTTCAATGCTGAAAGCTCGGTGAAGTGCAATTTTGGAGAAAGATGGATGGGCGTCAGCGGCTTAAATACCCAGAGGGCGGGGCCTCTGGCGCAACGCTGATGCCCTAGCCGTAAAGGCGTGATTGTATTCCTTCAGGTAATCGCGCGGGGGCGCAATTCCCATAGCATATATTGCACCTCGTTCCCTTCCTTCAGGGAACATGAGTTATGGTGCATAACTTTCAGTTTTGCATTCTTCTTGGGCAGAAGGACCACCTGAATGTTGGGCAGAACTCCTCTCAGTGATGGTCACTCCTCCCAGCAGCTTATTGAGCTCCTCATCATTGCAGACAGCCAGCTGCTGGGGGACGATCCTGGACCTCCTGTTGTCACAAGCTGCATTTCCAGCCAGCTTCAGGATCTCGGCTGTCAGGCACTTGAGCACCGCTGCCAGATAGATGGGAATGCACCCATGGTACCTCCTTTTCAACTTACGGCACCTCAGTTCAACATAAGTGCTTTGTCTTTCAGCTCAGTTCCATCTTTGCCACTAAAGATTAGCACAATGGCCCTATTGCTCAGAGAAAGAAAACTGCATAGATGTCAGCCATTTGTTTTTTGAGCGTTACAAAGTGACTTACGTTGAGTGTTTCATGGTTGTTGTATTTGGCTCTGATGAGTGGGGTTTGAATGATGTCCAGGTTCGTCCCTGTAACTGTTACTGGAGTGTGCCCACTGAAAAAACAGGGACAACATTTCTATCAAAGACTGTTAAGACAGATAGTGATTTCAATTACTGAATACTGTATAAAGAAGATTTATTATAGGTGTTTTAATACTGAATCAAACATAAGGAAACTTTACTTTAAGGTCATAATTTTTGGGCATTTTTTAATTTTTATTTTTTTTGTTTGACAAGTCTAACACGTGTTTTGCAGAAATATTTCCTTTCATAGGATTCTGCATTACCTGAGCAATAACCAATTTTTTGTCAAATGAAGAATTTCTACTGTCCAACATACCTGTAGATGCTCCACTCTGGCTCTATCCTGCTTATGGTGGGGTCCTCTACATATTCAAACTGCAGGTCTTTCTGGAGTTGAGCCTTATCTATACTCACAGACACAGACACATTCCCATAGCCATTCAGGGAAGTGTGGGTTCGGCAAGTAAGCCACTGGCCACCCCTCCTACAGGGACAACAGGAAAACAGTATGTAATTTATTGCATATTATATATATATATATTCCATGACCTCACTGCAGACAAAAGAGGGATGTTGTTAACTATTAATGTAAAACTGACTCAATAACACTACTGGTATATTATATAGTTGTTTATCTCTCTTGGTGAATCTGCTAAATTATTCTAAGAACATTTTAATTTAACATCAAATATGCTAGAATGACTGAAGAAGCATAGCTGAATAAAAGGGCTATGGACTAAACTTGGAACGGCACATTAAAATTCATGTGCACCCAGATTAAACAGTAAGCATCCTTATCACCATCAACTTGAAAACTGGTAATTAAAAAAAGTGCCCAAATCGTTTTCCAGTCGCACTTATTTCTGGTCCACATGCGTTTCATCACTGTTTGAGTGAGAACTGTTGGGAACGCTAAGTGCCTGGTAGTTTGACAAACATTGACTTTGACTGAGCTTTTAATTGACTCTTCAAGTGCGATTGGCAGGGTCAGCTGTAGCATGTTGCCACTAACCTCAAATAAGTGCACGGCTGGTCCTTAAACATGACTGACACGTTGCTCCCAGCATCCAAGTGACTGCCTGTTATGTTGACAATGGTTCCCCCTGAGACTGGCCCTCGGCTCGGCTTGAGGCTGGTAATGCGTGGGATCTGAGGTGGGGGAAGAATGTTTCATGGTTATAGTCAGCCAGGGGCCGAAAACAGGGTGCCGTAAGGAAACAATGGATAAAATGTAAGTTTATAATTCAAAAGCATCAAATCTCCTAGAGTCCATCTATGGACTTTTTTTTTTGTGAAGCATGAAAGTTAATTTGTGACAAGTAACCACATAAATTGTTTTGACAGAACATTGAAACATCCATGTTCTGCCAAAAAAAAAAAACAACACAATTTATTGAACATTATTAAATAAATATACTCTAACTTGCTCAATGATCCCATTACTGTAGTACGACGGAGCTTTAGGACCACGCTAAGAAAAACGAAACTACATTACGAGAAAAAAAGTCATAAAATTACGAGAATAAAGTAAACCGACAATAAATTCGTAGTATTATGAGAATGAAGTCACTTTTACGAGAATAAAGTCATAATATTACGAGAATAAAGTCTTAGTATTACAAGAATAAAGCCATTTGAGAATAAATTCATAGTATTAAGAGACTAAAAAGTCATAATATTATGAGAATAAAGTCATAATATTACGAGAATAAAGTCTTACAATTACAAGAATAAAGCCATTTGAGAATAAACTCATAGTATTAAGAGACTAAAGTCATAATATTATGAGAATAAAGTCATAATAAGAATAGTCTTACTATTACAAGAATAAAGCCATTCGCGAATAAATTCATAGTATTAAGAGACTAAAGTCATAATATTATGAGAATAAAGTCATACTATTACAAGAATAGTCTTACTATTACAAGAATAAAGCCATTCGCGAATAAATTCATAGTATTAAGAGACTAAAGTCATAATATTATGAGAATAAAGTCATAATATTACAAGAATAGTCTTACTATTACAAGAATAAAGCCATTCGCAAATAAATTCATAGTATTAAGAGACTAAAGTCATAATATTATGAGAATAAAGTCATAATAAGAATAGTCTTACTATTACAAGAATAAAGCCATTCGCGAATAAATTCATAGTATTAAAGTCAAAAGTCAAAGTCAACTTTATTGTCAGAACTGCAATATGTACAGGACATACACAGAATTGAAATTGCGTTTCTCTCAGTCCCTCGGTGCAACAGTAACTATTTAAACATTGAAACACTGAAACATATAATAATAGACATAAGCATAAAATAGTAAAACTGTAACACTGTCCTGAGTTTTTGCATAGTGGTATAAGAGTATGAAAATTTACACCAACTCTAAAACTAAAACACTAAACATTTAATGAACATAATACTGTCCTGAGTTTTTGCATACTAGTATAAAAAAGTATAAAAAGTATAACTATAAAATAAACTAAAGGTTCTAGCATTGACATTTGCAAAGTGGCAAAGCAGCATATGAGTTAATGTACACAGTATATGTATGAGGTAGTAGTTGATGTTGTTATAGAGGCAAAAGTGGCATATGCAGTAAGGCACATTGGGCATCCTTAAATAAGGCTGGTCAGAGAATACTGTATATGTATCAGCAGTGGTGTAGATATAAAAGTAGTGTAAATGTAAACAGTAGTAATAAATGTAAGCAGTAGTAATAAATGTAAACAGTATTAATAAATGTAAACATTGAATGTAACCAGTAGTATGTAAACAGAGAATGTAAACAGTATTATGACTATAGGCAGTGATGTAATACAAACATTAGTGCAAATATGAGAAGTAGTGCAAACTGAATGAGCACATGACCGAGAGTTTAGTGAATAACCCGTTTGATGACACAGAGTCCAGTGTTAAAATCTTTGTGTTGTGTGGTAATGTGTGAGAAAGTTTTTAGTGTTAAGGCAGTTCAAATGGGAGGGGCAGAGCAGGCAGAGTGTTTAGCATCCTGACTGCCTGATGAACAGAGCTGTCACTCAGTCTGCTGGTTCGAGCCTGGAGACTCCTCAGTCTCCTCCCTGATGGCAGCAGTCTGAAGCAGCTGTGTAGTGGGTGTGTGGGATCACCTGCCATGCAGAGGGCTTTCCGAGTGAGGCGGTTGCTGTGTAAGTCCTGCAGTGAGGGGAAGGAGGTGCCGACGATCTTCTCAGCTGCTCTCACGATGCGCTGGAGGCTCTTGCGGCAGGATGCAGTACATGCACCAAACCACACAGTGATGCAGCTGGTCAGGACACTTTCTATGGCACCTCTGTAGAAGGTGCACATGATGGGGGTTGAAGCTCCAGCCCTTTTCAGCTTGCGGAGAAAGTAGAGACGCTGGTGAGCCTTCTTGGCCAGTGATGCAGTGTTCCTGCTCCAGGACAGGTCCTCTGAGACATGCACTCCCAGGAACTTGGTGCTGTCTACTCTCTCCACTGCGGTGCTGTTGATGGTCAGAGGGGCATGTTGGCATCCCTCTTCCTGAAGTCCACAACAATCTCCTTTGTCTTCTCCACGTTGAGAGTGAGATTGTTGTGTCCGCACCACAAGGCCAGGCGGCTCACCTCGTTCCTGTAGTCCGTCTCATCGTTGTTGCTGATGAGACCTACCACTGTTGTGTCGTCCGCAAACTTGATGAAGTGGTTGGAGCTGTACGATGGTGTGCAGTCGTGTGTTAGCAGGGTGAATAGAAGGGGGCTCAGCACACATCCTTGTGGGGCCCCATTAAGAGACTAAAGTCATAATATTATGAGAATAAAGTCATAATATTACAAGAATAGTCTTACTATTACAAGAATAAAGCCATTCGCGAATAAATTCATAGTATTAAGAGACTAAAGTCATAATATTATGAGAATAAAGTCTTACTATTACAAGAATAAAGCCATTCGAGAATAAACTCATATTATCACGAGACTAAAGTCATAATATTATGAGAATAAAGTCATAATGTTACAAGAATAAAGTCAAAATATTACGAGAATAAATTTGTATTTTATGAGAATAAAGTCGTAAAATTACGAGAATAAACTCGTCATACATCCTGGGTCTGCTTGCACCTGCTGTGGACAGCCTCCATTGCGAGTCACTTTGTTTATAAAGTAGCCCACAATCACTTTTGAGTCACTGTTTGTGAAATATGCCTCCATCCACATTATGTCATGATTAAATCCGTCAATGCAACCATCAATTGCAATGCCATACAGCTTCAGTTTATCATAAGAATTAATTTGCCACAGTGCGTTGGGCCCTCTGCTATTGGTCTGTAAACGTTCATCATTTTACCGCAGTTGTAAGACCGCTTTCTTGTCTCGGAGTTCTGATATACAATAATACAATACAATACAACTTTATTTATAAAGCACTTTAAAACAACACCGTTGGCCAAAGTGCTGTACACTAACACGAACAAGCATAAAACTATAAACTCAAAAAATACAAATACAAAATACAAATGCAAAAAAAATTACAAGTTTATTCTCATAATATTATGACTTTATTCTCGTATTGTTTCTACTTTATTCTCATAATACTACAACTTTAGTGTTATCCAAAACTTTAGGAAGATCCAAGACTTTAGAGTTATCCAAGATCCAAGATGGTCGCACTCAGCTGAGTCCAGCTTCACAGGCTCCTAGTGAACTCAATCTTTTTTGTTGTTCCTGTTGTTTTTGTTTTAACCTTTTTTTGCGCCTACAATGCACATCCACAATACGGGTATGACCGCGACACACTTGTGGAGTTTTCTGTCACTGCCTCGCCATTGTGCCATCGTGGTTCAGTCCTTCCAGCCTCGGGCTCAGGCCTGTCATGGCGGCTGTCTCCATGATCGTCCATCAGCCTGCACGGACCAAACTCTACGGACCCATTAAGTTCCGCGAGGAAACCTGGATGTTCTCAGTGTACTGGACCCGGTTCTGGAGGGCAGTCTGGGAGGCAGCTGCTGCGGTCCTGATTATTATCATGCTGCTGAAGGGACCTGCTAACAAGAACTGCTAACGCTGCTAACAACACCACACCGCTAACAGTAACATGGGGCCAACGGGACGATGTTGCTAAGAGAAGCCTCACTGCCAACAGTATCATGCTGCTAACTGGACCATGTTTCTAAGATAAACTCACTGTCATCAGAACCACTCTGCCAATAGGATCATGCTGCTGTAGATTTATTTCTTTTTCACTTTTGGAACCTTGTTTCTGTATTTTGTTGCGTGTTTTGAATAAATCCTAGTTTATGTTAGTTTAGTTTGTTAATGCTCGCATTAAGCGTGTAAATAATAGCCAAACAGAACCTATGAGAATCGTACTGCTGTTGTTTGGTGTATTGTTTTGCACAGTTAGTGACTGGCGTATATCTTAGATCTTTTAGCGTACCGCATTTACCGTATATCTTAGTTCATATCTTAGATCCTTATTTACTGTTTATTTTTACACTTTATATTTTTGCTATTGTTTGATGTAACTGGGACCATGTGTACACAATTTTGTTCCACTACATGTACCACGTGTTGCAAACGACAATACATAATCTCTGACTCCGTCTGTCTCTGACAGAATCCCTGGCAAAAACCTTCAGAAACTTCAATATATTCAAAACAGTGCTGCAAGGATCTTGTTGCGAGTTCGTAAATTTGAACATATTACGCCCATTCTTCATAACCTTCATTGGCTTCCTGTCGCCTACAGAATTCAGTACAAAACTGCTCTCATTACACATCAATGCTTACATGGAACTTCACCAGATTATCTGAAGGATATTCTTATTCCACACTCATCCACCCGGTCGCTGCGGTCACAGAACAGTAATCTCCTTCACATTCCGAGAACCAAATTAAGGACCATGGGAGACCGGGCTTTCAGTGTGGCTGCCCCCGCCTGTGGAACTCTCTTCCTGACTGTCTGAGAGCCCCACAGTCTGTGGTTGACTTTAAGAGCGGCTTGAAGACCTTTCTTTTCAACCGAGCATACTCTGCCTCCTCATGATTCTACTTTTGATCTTAGTTGATACTGTTATTGATTTTACTTGTTCTATTACTTGTTTTATTGACATTTAATTTCTGTTGCACCGTGTAGCACTTTGAGATTTTCATTAATGAAAAGTGCGTTATAAATTGAATTCATTATTATTATTATTATTCTCTGTCTTTATTCTCATATTATATCGACTTTATTCTTGTAATACTCCAAATGTATTCTCTATGACTATTCTCGTTCATAATGCAATTTTTATTTTTATTAGCGTGGTCCTAAAGCTCCGTCGTACATTAGAAACCGACTGTATGGTGGAACTTTTTTAATTTAAGTGCCACAGCAGAAGCTGATGATGTTCAGTTAAGGCTGGACAAAGGTTTATTTTTTTATATATATATTTTTTGGCAACTCATTTGACCTTCTTATACTCTCATCTCAGCCTGCTGTGTTTGTCCATTCATACACAACATCCCACAATCCTGTTCCTGGCCCCTGGCGAGAAATAAACCTTGGCCAGTATCCAATAATAGGTAACAGTAAAAATGATACACCAGCATAAACAAGTACATAAAAGCAACAACTGCAAATTTATTTCAGAATGTGCAAGCGTGTAAGTGACTGTGTGCAGAGTATTGAAAAAACACAGCAAGGGTGTAATGTGTATTTTTATGAGTTTGTGTCAGAAAAGGTTTTTAGACCCATCAGTGTTTCTGTCTCATCTTCAGCTCATTAGTGAGTGCCAGTCTCATCTCAGCACCGATACACATATAAGAGAAATGCTGCCGGGAGGGAACGCAGCCAAATAAGCTACATATATTAACACAGTAAGTGAGGACACAGACCACCTATCCCCAAGGTGCTAAAACAAAGAGCACTCTGCAGTAAAAACAGAAGAAAAACTAACTTTTTTCATAAAAACATGAAGCTCGACGACAAAGAATGCAAAACATTCATAACATTTGAAAACGTATGATTACAAACATGTGAACTGAACGATATGCACTCACCACAAAGTAGTAGTATTTGGAGGATTTTGCCATGAATTCAGGTCTGCATGGTCCAACCCCAACACAGACCTGTACGTTTCCTGTGTACTGGCTCATCTCTGCTCGACCCATCTCGCATACAATCCTGGAAACACACATTTACATCATCACAGAAATCAGAACTGGACACATGGAGAGGTGTACAAAGTCAAAATCACATGCATTGCTCATGAAAAAAATCGGTTTTAAAACTTATCTGAGGAATATGTGAAAGAAATATTTATGACAACAAATAACTTATGTAGAAATAAAACTGATGAAAAAAACACTCCATTTATGTGAAAAGCTTAATAAAATTAATTATTCTTCATTAACATTTCAGAATGTCATTTCACACACAGCCCACTTGTTAGAGAAAAAAGTCAATCCTTTTTTATCAGATTTCAAATTAAATGTCTGCTAAGTCAGCGTTGGCTCAGAAAGTGCTGGCCACACAACTTTCTCTTTGAGCAGAAGCTCTGTGTCTGTTGATAAGGCAGCTTTAGGCTAATTTGACAGACTGCACCTGTAAGAAGCCTCAGGTCTGAATTAAACCTGAATGTCAACTAAATCCAACCTTCAGAACTTTACAAAATTATTTTTAAAGGCACAAATTCTGAAAAAATAAAATAAAATTCATAACTCCTATTTGGATCCATAAAGTAAAAAACAAAACATGTACAATATTTATTCTCATAGAAGGTAAAACATTTGTAAACTCAGTTTGTTAATTTCTAAACTACCAGAGTAAACACTTTCAAACGGCACCATTTGATATAGTTTAGGACACTTTTTTCATATTTTACAACAAATAAATTTAATCTGCACGTACTGTCTGCACACAGCTGCAAAACATAATATGACGCTCTAATTTATAATCTTTATGTATTTTATATTTCAATTTGTCGCTGATAATGTTTGAACTGTATTGGTTTGTTGAGTGTCCTTGGGTGTCCTGAAAGGCGCTTTTAAATAAAATAATAATAATTATTATTATTATTATAATTTGTGCTCAGATGTATACCTAAAACACGTGTCAAATATTCATACACTGCACACACTTTAGTTTCCACAGAAATGTCAACTGGACCAAAGATTTGGCCAGTTTGCTTTTAGTTTAATATAAAAATGATAATGTGGTTCTCTTGTTTTCCTCTACGTCTGTCTTTTTGTTTTTGCATCTTTCCCACACACACCCACTCACTCTAGCTGTCAGACAGAACTGCTCTGTCAACGGTTAACAAATAAACCCAGTCTCATACTTTTGCGTCAATTGTGTTTCCCAAGCCAAAAGAAAAAGTTTGTATAATAAAAACAAACAAAATTAAAAGTAAAATACAGTAGTCCCTCATCACTTTGCGGTTTGTTTTTCGCGGACTTGCTCTATCGCAGTTTTTCATAATAAGATTGAACATCACGACCAATTGGCTGATTGATGGATGAGCCACACAATCAGCATGGAATTTTTATTTAAAATAATTTGTTTTAAATTATTTAGCACCTCCTGCACCAGTGTGCAGCCCACAGCTGCAGGAGAAGCTTCATCCTTGCAGCGTGTCCGCTCATTCTCAATCAGTTC
>JBBPBX010093764.1:0-13497 GCA_038048925.1 Garcialebias charrua
GTATGTATGTATGTATGTATGTATGTATGTATGTATGTATGTATGTATGTATGTATGTATGTATGTATGTATGTATGTATGTATGTATGTATGTATGTATGTATGTATGTATGTATGTATGTATGTATGTATGTATGTATGTATGTATGTATGTATGTATGTATGTATGTATGTATGTATGTATGTATGTATGTATGTATGTATGTATGTATGTATGTATGTATATGTATGTATGTATGTATGTATGTATGTATGTATGTATGTATGTATGTATGTATGTATGTATGTATGTATGTATGGATGGATGGATGGATGGATGGATGGATGGATGGATGGATGGATAAATCCTATAGTTAGGGTTGGCTTGGGTTTCCAGAGCTATCTCTCTCTGCTGTCTTTACTTGTTCCACTCTTCCTCTCTCTGCTGTCTTTACTTGTTCCACTCTTCCTCTCTCTGCTGTCTTTACTTGTTCCACTCTTCCTCTCTCTGTTGTCTTTACTTGTTCCACTCTTCCTCTCTCTGCTGTCTTTACTTGTTCCACTCTTCCTCTCTCTGCTGTCTTTACTTGTTCCACTCTTCCTCTCTCTGTTGTCTTTACTTGTTCCACTCTTCCTCTCTCTGCTGTCTTTACTTACTTACCTGCGACTTTTGAAGGTTTTACTTGTGCTTCCTTGAACTTTTGTGTTTGCCTATGCTGTTGGTCGTTGTGTGAAGATGACTGGGGGTAACATTACCTGCTGGACTGTATTTTTTACTGTGGACGGTCTGGGTTCATGCCTGCATTTGTGGATATAAACGTCAGAAGAATATTCATACCTGAACTCACCAGCCTGCCCATTCTCCACTAATGCCTTGGACTCCTTGATTCTTGAACCCCTCCATGCACTTGGAAAAGAGACAAAATTCAAGTATGCATAAAAAACATTTATTTATATCAACCCTGAATGAATAGTAATATTCTCTCTGACCTCTTGAGACCGTCTTCATCCTCTGCTGTGTATAAATAAAACCCTGAACATATTTTTTATATCTTGGTTTCCTGTGTCAGCACCTTTGCCTGCCCTCATTACGGAATGCTAGGGAAGCGGTAGTTCAGTGGTCAGTGCCACAGTCTTATAATCCTGAGGCTGCTGGTCCAACTCCAGGAAGGGCCTCCAACTCTTTCATGTGAGTTCACTTGCTGCAGAAGAGATCAGCTGAGAGGATGGCTAAAAGGTGTGAAGGGAGGCCATCTATAAATGGAAAAAAAAGAAGAAAAAAAAAGAAGAGATCAGCTGAAAGAAAAGCAGCAAGATAAATCATTTCTACTGAAGAAATCTGAATACAATCTGAGAATTAATAAAATAATCTTTCTGCTGTAACAGCTCACATTTTTTTTATAAATAATAAGACATTTTCACATCATTTGAATCAGCACTCGATGTTATTGACTACACAAGCTGCTGCAGTTCATCATGTTCATTACGGCAGGCTGCTGTGGTTGCATTCTTCACATTGCTACTGTTACTATATGTTTGTCACAGTGTGTGGCCTGTTTCAAAATGCACGTTTTGTCTGTGCAGGTGTGTTGTGTTCTCAGATGATCATGGTAAGCAGCTGTGAGAGGCCCCCGTCTTTGGGTGGTCTCACACCCTCATTCACAAATTGTTACGCGCTCGGCTGGCCGTCATGTGTGTTGGGATGTTGGCTGACACACTTTGCTGAAGCCCTGAAGAGTCTTGTCACACCCGACTACACTGGACATGAAAATACAGTATAACATATTCAAAGTTTACTTCAACTATTTTAACATTGAAATAGCCTCAATTAAAAACAATTTAATAGAAATTCTTACTCAAGTCAGTTTATTCATGAGAATATTTAAGAGCAACAATTGCTGACCAACGTGCACTGTCTGCAGACTTTATTGATCAATTAAATGAGTGGAAAGCTAATAAAACAAAGTAAAAAAAATCTAGATTTTTTACACATTAATACTAATATCATTAATATTGTCATTAATTGTAATATCATATCTATAGCCAAATGTCCACAACACTTCTTGTTTTAAAATGTTTAAATAATCAGGGAAGTTTTTAGTGCCTGAATAATAATCAGACAACATTTTTATACTGTAAGCTCACAACGTGTGTAGACTGCTTTGTGGGTCTTTTGCTTTTAGTGTTTAATCAGTTTTATGTCCACCAGAACTGGCCTCAGTAATATTAACGATGACGATGACGATGACGACGACGATGACGATGATGATGATGATGATGATGATGATGATGATGATGATGATGATGATGATGATGATGATGATGATGATGATGATGATGATGATGATGATGATGATGATGATGATGATGATGATGATGATGATGATGATGATGATGATGATAGTAAATTCTGATACCCATTTAACAAATGCCTGATGATAGTGATATAATTTTTTTTAACTCAATTTTTAACTGAATAAAAAATTACCGTATATTTAAAAAAATATATCATTGACAGTTATGTATCTAAGTGAATAAAGTAGCACATTTATGGAACATTTCCTGAAAATGTCATGGCAAAAAGAACTGAAGAAGGAATGCCAAACTTTTCACACAGTTTAGTTTAATTTAAGTTATTGTTTGACCAACAATAAATATTTGTAAATTATTTCAAAATACTTTTATTTGGGTTTAAAGATCCACTGACGTGATTTTTCTACTATTCATCAAATTGCTCAAAATATATATATATTATCATTTAAATATGTTAGTTTTTGCAAACAAAATGATAAATCACTTTAATTTTGCTTTAAAAGTGATTTTGAACTTCAAGCTGTGTTTAATCATGGGAAATCCGTTTACACCCGAACGCACCATCTGTGATGTCATGTGCAGAGTTGAGGCAGAGCTCTTGGCTTGTCACGGTATGAGCAGCTCACATAAAAGTAAGTCTGATACGCACCATCTGTGATGTAATGTGCAGAGTGAGAGGCAGAGGGCTCCAGTCTCTTCAATAGCAGACATTTTAAAACCTGACTAATTTAGCAATCTAGGTGAAGATTTAAGCTATTTGTCTTCATTTTGGGAAGCAGAAAATAGTTTGGGTGATGGAACAAGAAACAGCAGGATCTAATTTAGATCTGATGCCGTATCAGACTTACTTTTATGTGAGCTGCTCATACCGTGACAAGCCAAGAGCTCTGCCTCAACTCTGCACATGACATCACAGATGGTGCGTTCGGGTGTAAACGGATTTCCCATGATTAAACACAGCTTGAAGTTCAAAATCACTTTTAAAGCAAAATTAAAGTGATTTATCATTTTGTTTGCAAAAACTAACATATTTAAATGATAATATATATATATTTTGAGCAATTTGATGAATAGTAGAAAAATCACGTCAGTGGATCTTTAAACCCAAATAAAAGTATTTTGAAATAATTTACAAATATTTATTGTTGGTCAAACAATAACTTAAATTAAACTAAACTGTGTGAAAAGTTTGGCATTCCTTCTTCAGTTCTTTTTGCCATGACATTTTCAGGAAATGTTCCATAAATGTGCTACTTTATTCACTTAGATACATAACTGTCAATGATATATTTTTTTAAATATACGGTAATTTTTTATTCAGTTAAAAATTGAGTTAAAAAAAATTATATCACTATCATCAGGCATTTGTTAAATGGGTATCAGAATTTACTATCATCATCATCATCATCATCATCATCATCATCATCATCATCATCATCATCATCATCATCATCATCATCATCATCATCATCATCATCATCATCATCATCATCATCATCATCATCATCATCATCATCGTCATCGTCGTCGTCATCGTCATCGTCATCGTTAATATTACTGAGGCCAGTTCTGGTGGACATAAAACTGATTAAACACTAAAAGCAAAAGACCCACAAAGCAGTCTACACACGTTGTGAGCTTACAGTATAAAAATGTTGTCTGATTATTATTCAGGCACTAAAAACTTCCCTGATTATTTAAACATTTTAAAACAAGAAGTGTTGTGGACATTTGGCTATAGATATGATATTACAATTAATGACAATATTAATGATATTAGTATTAATGTGTAAAAAATCTAGATTTTTTTTACTTTGTTTTATTAGCTTTCCACTCATTTAATTGATCAATAAAGTCTGCAGACAGTGCACGTTGGTCAGCAATTGTTGCTCTTAAATATTCTCATGAATAAACTGACTTGAGTAAGAATTTCTATTAAATTGTTTTTAATTGAGGCTATTTCAATGTTAAAATAGTTGAAGTAAACTTTGAATATGTTATACTGTATTTTCATGTCCAGTGTAGTCGGGTGTGACAAGACTCTTCAGGGCTTCAGCAAAGTGTGTCAGCCAACATCCCAACACACATGACGGCCAGCCGAGCGCGTAACAATTTGTGAATGAGGGTGTGAGACCACCCAAAGACGGGGGCCTCTCACAGCTGCTTACCATGATCATCTGAGAACACAACACACCTGCACAGACAAAACGTGCATTTTGAAACAGGCCACACACTGTGACAAACATATAGTAACAGTAGCAATGTGAAGAATGCAACCACAGCAGCCTGCCGTAATGAACATGATGAACTGCAGCAGCTTGTGTAGTCAATAACATCGAGTGCTGATTCAAATGATGTGAAAATGTCTTATTATTTATAAAAAAAATGTGAGCTGTTACAGCAGAAAGATTATTTTATTAATTCTCAGATTGTATTCAGATTTCTTCAGTAGAAATGATTTATCTTGCTGCTTTTCTTTCAGCTGATCTCTTCTTTTTTTTTCTTCTTTTTTTTCCATTTATAGATGGCCTCCCTTCACACCTTTTAGCCATCCTCTCAGCTGATCTCTTCTGCAGCAAGTGAACTCACATGAAAGAGTTGGAGGCCCTTCCTGGAGTTGGACCAGCAGCCTCAGGATTATAAGACTGTGGCACTGACCACTGAACTACCGCTTCCCTAGCATTCCGTAATGAGGGCAGGCAAAGGTGCTGACACAGGAAACCAAGATATAAAAAATATGTTCAGGGTTTTATTTATACACAGCAGAGGATGAAGACGGTCTCAAGAGGTCAGAGAGAATATTACTATTCATTCAGGGTTGATATAAATAAATGTTTTTTATGCATACTTGAATTTTGTCTCTTTTCCAAGTGCATGGAGGGGTTCAAGAATCAAGGAGTCCAAGGCATTAGTGGAGAATGGGCAGGCTGGTGAGTTCAGGTATGAATATTCTTCTGACGTTTATATCCACAAATGCAGGCATGAACCCAGACCGTCCACAGTAAAAAATACAGTCCAGCAGGTAATGTTACCCCCAGTCATCTTCACACAACGACCAACAGCATAGGCAAACACAAAAGTTCAAGGAAGCACAAGTAAAACCTTCAAAAGTCGCAGGTAAGTAAGTAAAGACAGCAGAGAGAGGAAGAGTGGAACAAGTAAAGACAACAGAGAGAGGAAGAGTGGAACAAGTAAAGACAGCAGAGAGAGGAAGAGTGGAACAAGTAAAGACAGCAGAGAGAGGAAGAGTGGAACAAGTAAAGACAACAGAGAGAGGAAGAGTGGAACAAGTAAAGACAGCAGAGAGAGGAAGAGTGGAACAAGTAAAGACAGCAGAGAGAGGAAGAGTGGAACAAGTAAAGACAGCAGAGAGAGATAGCTCTGGAAACCCAAGCCAACCCTAACTATAGGATTTATCCATCCATCCATCCATCCATCCATCCATCCATCCATCCATCCATACATACATACATACATACATACATACATACATACATACATACATACATACATACATACATACATACATACATACATACATACATACATACATACATACATACATACATCCATCCATCCATCCATCCATACATACATACATACATACATACATACATACATACATACATACATACATACATACATACATACATACATACATACATACATGCATGCATGCATCCATACATAAATACATACAAACATACATACATACGTTTACATACGTTTACAGACGTTTACAGACGTTTTAATTTGAAAGAAAGTGAAATCATGTCAATCAAGTGTAACGGTGTTAATTTAGTTGATTTATTTTAAATAAATGATAGTGTCTCTTTGACATATCAAACTAAGTTAACGTCTTTGTCACTTAATGGCTTTGTGTATTTATCCATCATAAAGATCACAGAAATATTGGGTAAACTGAAAAAGAACAGAATCCGTGAATTTACTATTCAATCTGAATAAGTAGATTAATTAAGATAAAAAGGAGATCAGTATTAATATTGACCTCCTCATTAATTCTTACATCTGGTGGCCTTCGTACGTGGTTCTGAAAGTTTATTGATTTCTGTGGTTTCTCATGAACTGTAACGTCATGTTTGCATAAGTGGATCCAAGTTTTAAACTCTGAGGATAATGATTTTGGCTGGAAGTGTTCAAAGCAGGCAGATTCTGCATGTTTTTATCATTTGAAGCTGTGAGATTATTATTGTTTCAACTCTGTTAGACGCTGTTGGAAGCATTCAGGTGAAGTTTTGTCAGCCGTGGTCTGTGGTGGTTCTGGTCCTGGTTCGGTCCAGTTCACGCAGACTCCTGTACAAAGCTTTGTTTGACCGCCGAGTCAGAAGCCTGAAAGCTAATTTAACATCTACAAGATTGCTGTTGTGGTATTTTACATTTTAGAGCAGGTCAAAGAAGCATATAACTGTTAGAACGGTGTCGGATAGTGGTTCTGAAACCCGAGTTCTGCTCCCTTAAAGTGGACGGAACCGACCTTGACGCGCTCCGAGTGAGTCCGTGTTTGTTCAACAGCTGCAGTGCTGTGTTACTGAGCGTAACTACGTTGGCCTGTCTAGGTGTGTTCGCCGCATGTTTCAGAATTTTGGAAAGTTAATTTGTAGCGTTTGAGTTGTTTTAAGAGTCCATAAAGTTGTGGTCTGCGGTGCTGAGCTAACGTTAAGAAGACGTGTCCGCATGTCTGTTTATGAGCTGTGATTGGATGAAACGAGAGCTGGGAGCTGTCAATCACTCGTAGCGAACGCTGATTCGCTGTAGTGGGAACGCACGCCGTTGCGACCAACCCACTTTGTCGTCATTTCCGGTACTTCATTGGTCGAAGGTTAGAAAACTACATTTACCATGGTTGCTTGGGAAAAGGACTACAAGCACTGTGATTGATTGGTTGACGTCACGTATCTGTGTAGCGAGCTCCGCCTCGCTCAGCACAGCAGAGCTGGTGACGCGCTGCGTCGACCCGCCTATTTGTGTCGTCATTTCCTGGTGCACTTTGAGTGACGAACAGTCACGTTCACAAAAAACATCATAAAAAGTCAGCATTTTATGGTGAGTTACCAGCTTTTAATTTTGTTCTGTACACAAACAATAGCTCCTGTTTATTTTAAATAAAATATTTAGAATAACAGAGGTACGGACAAACATTTTTGCTTATTTTAAATACAAAGAATTTAAAATAACAAACAAAAGTACAGTTTTCACTCCAGATAACTGAAAAATTTTTCCTTTCTCTTCCTTTCTCTGACACATCATCTTCCACAGTTGTCCTGTGCACATTTAAACTTTCCTGTTTATTTCAAATAGTGAAAAGTTTAGAATAACGAATACAGAACATCTTTTATTTTGATTTTCACTGAAAATCCAGATAAAAGATGGCAGGCACAGAGGGTGAGACCCCTAACACCACTGATACAGGGCAGCCTGTGCCACCTCAAGGCCACGACCCGACCAAAGCAGATTGGATCGAATGTGCCTTATTTTCACTCACAGGGCCCATCACAAACTACCATGAAGAGACACAGTTGATGGAGGAAGCAGATGTGGACAGTGCATTAAAAACTGTAACAGCTGGAACCACAACGGCTGAAAAGAAAGCAGACAGAGATAAACGTTTGGCTAAATTAAGCCTTCTGTTAAAGGCCAAGCTAGACTTTGAAACTGCTGTACGCCGGGCTGTCTCTACATCATGTTTAACAGCACAAAGGGAGGTTGCCACTTTACAGCAGGAGGTAAAGAGTTTAACACAGTCGAGTATTGGCAGCGCTGAACAAACGCGTAGTCTCTACGAAGAATGCAAAGTGTTAAAAAGGGATTTTGACCAATCACAAGTTGATTTGGAAAAATGTGTGGTGGAGAAGGATAAGTATTACCATCAATACAAGTCGATTCAGGCGGATTGTGGGGAGGCACGAGACGCGCTGGAAAAATGCACGGACACCCTGGAATCATTATCACTACGGTACACAAGGCTGCAAGAAGATTATAGAAAATCACAAGAACAGCACATGATGTTACAACGTGAAAATGATGGGTTAAAAGTCCAACTGAATAGTTGTAAAATAGAGCGTGCATCAGCAATGAACAAACTCTTTGAAGAAGAGAGAAAATGTTTGGGTCTCATGAGTAAACACCTTGAGAACTCACCGCCTCCGCTGCCTCCTCCCATACCTGATGACCTACTCCCTCCTCCACCGCCCCCGCCCATGCCAGATGCACTACTCCCTCCAACATCACCGCGCCGTCCCTTAGGGCCTCTAAAACCGACAATCCCACCGGATGAGCCGGTGGGTGGATCTGATAATAACCCACAAATACCTCTATCAATGGCTGAACTACGGAATATGGCGAAAAGCATTCAAACCTTCGCCCCTGGCCCAATGGGCTCACACGAAACCAAGATCTATCTCGAAGACCTTGATTTCCAGCTTCAACGCTTCCCAGAAGCTACAGATGATGATAGAATCTGTCTGTTAAGGTTAACATCGGACAGGACGGTGCATGCTTTTATGAAGCGTCAACGAGAAGCAGTGATGAAAGACTACAGTCTTCTCTGTGCTGCGCTGATAAGGGAGTTTTCTCCTTGCACGGGGCCCGATGGCATCATAACAGCAGCTAACATCAAGCAAGGTAGGAATGAACACCCAAGGTCATATTATGACCGAATATTCCGTGCCTATTTCGGGGACAGATGCGAACCTGAAATGGAGGAGGAGGTAGGGTTTAAGTATATTTTCAGCCAAAACCTCTGCCCTGACATAAGAGAGAAAGTACATGTCAGCGCAAACTATAAACGGAGGTCCATCGAAGACATAAGAGAGTGCGCGATAGATGTTTTTACAGGTCGCACACCAAACAAAACACCCTTTGAAGTGTGTCCTGGTGAAAAGGTCAAATACCAAACGCTAGACCTTGAAGGAGCAAGAGCGCCAGCTCACTCTTTTAAGGAAGCCGAGAATAAGCAAAATTTCCAACCTGACAGACCGCAAAATGAAGGTGTCCGCTGGAACAAAGACCAAAAGGGGTCCAGAGACCCTAAGTGGTACAGGCCGCATCAAGAGGAAGAACCCCATCATCAAAAAAGGGGGGCTTTCCAAAAGAAAAAGAAATATGGGTCCCAAGGTGACTCATATGGAAGAGGGCGGTCCCAGAGGGGACCCCCGAGCAATGCGCCAGATCCTGCACCTCAAACTGAACAGTCTGGGGCGAGGAAAAACCCACAGAAGTTCCAGAAAAAAGGCCCTAAACCTCTGTCCTCAGAAGAGATGGAGAACATACGTCGGTTGTTAGAAAGTTTGAAAAAAACAAACAAGGAAAACAAACCTGGAGTGATGTGTAGCACTATCATTGATAGTGACTCAGAACACACAAATAACAGCAATGCCACGATTGCTGACAGTCACCAAGATACTGATGGTCAGGATGCTGACAATCAGGGTATAGACGGTCAACAAGACGTTGACTGTGACCATGACATCATTGTTACAGAGTCCGAGTGCCCCTCATCAGACAAGAAGGGGGAAAACTCACATTACCTACCACAGGTAGAGAAAGGTGTGGAGATCCAAGGACCCCACACCGAGGTTGCTGTACTGTCCCCTGGGACAGGTAATTCGGCTATCAGCCAAGCTTTCGATGAAACCTTGGTTCAGGAACATTTGTGTCTAGAACTACTCAGAAATGACATAGTTCTTACAGACTCAAAGAGCACCTCTTCAGTCAAGAAGTGGGAAGACACACACAACGACAGTGACCCGTCGCAGTCTGTACAATCAGACACACCTGCGACTGCGCCGACAGTTGTGACACACCTGAATTACACGGAAAGAGGTAAACGTAAGAAGATACGTTGGCCAAAACCTAAACGATTCCTGTGTACCGTCTTCTCTCAGCTGCGCGAACAGCTTAAACTAAACGGTGGCATCCTAACTTGTGCCCATGGACGGACGTCCTCACCTGTGTTCGTGGTCCCCCATGACCAAAGGGGGGTGATGTTAGGCCATGCCAAAGACAAAGATTTGAATGTACACCTCAGAAACACTTTTGCTTTCGCCCAGAAAAACCTGGAAAGATCTGCTGAAGGACGTAAGGCGTACTATGACCAAAAGGCCTCTCACAATGAACTCCAAGTGGGAGACAGAGTCTGGTACTATACGTTCGCCCCAGCAACCGGGAAAGGAGGGTCCGAGACCGGAACTCTCGCCCGCAAACTAATGCCCAGGTGGACTGGACCTCATCTGATAACAGACAAAGTGTCCTCAGTCGTCTACGAAATCAAAATCAGCAAAGGCCGCAAAGAGCCAATTGCTAAATGGGTACATCGAAATCAGATCAAACCTTACAAGGCGTTCAATGACTCCACAAAAGACAAAGATCTCACAAACTCACCGACTTCATGGGATAATAAGGTCGTCCAAACACAAGTTAGTAAATAAACTAATCAGGTTTAAACTACCATATTTCCCACCCTATAAGTCGCATTGTCCAATTTGAACTTAGAAACGCTAAGCCTAAAACCCACAACAAAAAACTAACCTTAACAACCGTTTAAATCCACGAGATTTAATTTGACCTCGGTCATAAAGTTGAGACCTGTTTTTCTTGTGTGTTGCACTTTGGAATCTGACGACAGGAGTGTGTCGAAGCAGTGAAACGTTGTTTCCTTGTTGTTTAGTCATTACTGTTGTCATTAGTTGAGATATTGTTTTGGTTCTGAACACTCCCAGCCAAAAAGGTTTTGTATTAACATTGGTTAATGAATGATATGGATTTAACTATGCCAACATGCAGTTCGTTTTGTTAAATCTCAATCGTCGAAGAGTCAATGTAGTTTAAAGCTACTCAAGGTACCATAAACTACATTGACCTCACAATTTCTAAATTGAACCGATTCGATCGTTTCTATTCTAGATTGTCTATTCATTTTGATGAGTCTCGCCATAGACTTCAAAATTTATTAGGAATACCAAATCCTACGTCGTTCGTCTAAAAGACAACAGACATTTAGATCAAACTATATTTCATTTTCTATTTTAGTTTAACCTAAACTAAGTAATGAATGGAGGAATAGTTTGGAATTAGAGGCCTTCGTTACAGAAGCCCTCCAAAATTTTATAGGTACAGATCCCTATATCTAATTTTACAGAATTGATCCACCCCTTAATTGGTAGTTATAGCTGATCTAAACCATGATAGCTTACATACCAGGTGCATATAGGTAAGGCTTAATGTAAAATCCCAATCATAAGCCCACCTAAAACCACATAATTGCATGACACATAGAACCAGAGTGGCACTGACTGGAAACCAACCAGCCACCAACCATCGATGTGGGGACCTGCAGCTCCAACGCTTGGTCTTCAACCTTCATCCAAGGGCCGCCTCCTCTGCGTCAATCGAGGGATCCCCTCTACATGCTGATTATGAAAACAATTGTTGCTGATCATTCAACAAAACTAATCGTTGGGGATTTACTGCTGTGGAATTACCGCTGTGGATTATAAGACTTTGCTTTCCAAGGGATCACAGACTTTGTTTTCCAAGAGTTAACAGACTTTGTTTTCCAAAGGATTAAAAGCTTTTCGCAATGGGATTACCTACGAACAGTATGGAATTTCCAAAAACTTTATGGGATTATAATTTTTGATTTTTTTTTTCCACTTGCTGGATTACTTCAAGATCAAAGACAGTTCAAGGTTTCCTTTCGTGTTGGACCCCATCCCCAAGGACTGGCGATGGCTTCCAAAAGGGGGGAGATGTAGTGGACCTACCCAGGGTCAAATTAAGGTTTTTGAACTGTCCAGTGATGACCTTTACTGACCTCTCAGTAAAGCAAGACATTTACTACAAAATTATTCATTTAGCTATAATCTGATAACATAGTCACCAATAAGAGACTATTTCTATCTTTGATTTTAGGCTGATGTGATCAAAAGAATAACTTTTGTCATTTTCATGATGTGTGCTTTTAAGCTGTGTTATTCTGTGAGAGTTAAACTGTGTTTCACTGCTGTGTCAAAGGTGCAATCTCGGGTCACAGAGACTTCTTTTAATTTTGTTAATTCAAATGTTATCAAATGAATAATTTTATTTGTAAGAGCATCAGTACATTTTAATGTCAGATAAATCAAATACTCTGCTTAATTCAAAATGTTGTACATGGAGGATTTCTCCTCTCCTCTCGAACTTGCATGTGAAGATAAAAGGAACACTTTATCTCATTCATTTTAGCTTGAGCTCAGGACAATCTAGACACCCAAAGACTTTTGTTTTTGTCCTATTTAATAATCAAGCTATTATCATTAATAGGTCCCATATGTGATGCTTAATGACGTTGTTTTAATCAAACCAACAGTATTTTGTTAAAGTGTTAAAGCAAAGGAATCAGTTTTATGATAAAATGCTGACATCTGAAACTAACACTTTATCTTTCTGACAAACTAATCTTTTGACCCCCTTTCAACATGTTGATGTCATCCTCACATCAACTTATGATGCCATTCGGCCAATCAGAAAGAACACATTTTCTGGGTCACGTCTCAGTTAAAACCTTCACATCTTACTTTCTCTGGAAGTCTGCTGGAGTAAGCCTCAAACTATGGTCTTCTCCAAAGAACTGATGATCGTCTAGTCACACGCTAAGGACACGTCATTCAGTTAAAAGATTTATAACATGCCTGTTATAAATCTATTTCAAGCCGTGAAAAGCTCTCTTTTATTGACATTCCTTTAAGGAACGTCTTATCTTGGAAACACCACCAGGAGCTGCCGTTACTTTCGGTTCGAGTCAAGGCGCACGTCTGGAGACGCTGAGAATGGTAAACGAACTGACCAAACTGGACCGAGGGAGACTGACCATCTTCACGAGGTAACAAGTCGTCAAATGCTTTGCCAAGGGTACCAACGTGTAGCTTTAATCGGCCGGAGAACTGCCATGTTTCTGGTTAAACACATCAAGATAACTCCCTGACTCTTAACTTTTCTTCCTCCATAAATTTCTCCTCCTAAATCTTTCCCTCTCTATCTTAAGCTGGAAACTATTTTAAGCTGAAATGCCCCTCAGACTAAATATGTGTAACATCTAGTATTTATGTCTGTTGTGTTAAATCAAGTGTGCTGACGTATTTGAATTGAAAGAAAGTGAAATCATGTCAATCAAGTGTAATGGTGTTAATTTAGTTGATTTATTTTAAA
>JBBPBX010093765.1:0-13497 GCA_038048925.1 Garcialebias charrua
TCTTACGCCAAAAATACACTACACGCGTTGCAGCTCCGCCCCGCTCCGGTCCGACCTCCGCAGCAAATACGCACCCATTATAATCAATGACAGAGTTTACACTGGCTCCGCACGGCGGCGGCGAGCTGCGGAGAGCGGACGGCAGTCCGTCAAAATTAGAAATTTTTCTATTTCTGCCGGACGCCGGAGCTGTGCCGGAGTCAACTTTTGAAGATTACGTCGCACCAACAGGAAAAGGAACGAGCACAACTTCCGTATTTACAAAATAAAATCACCACGGGCGGACTAATCCTAGCTCTATACGGATTTATTTGTACAAAAATGCTGTCAAACTATCATTTATGACTATTCTATGACTAAACTATTATATTTATGACTATGACTACGCCTAATAACGCAATACAAGAAATAAATAAATAAAAAAGTATTTTATTCTGAAATGTAAACATCACTTCCTGTTGCTCAAACCATGTAGCTCATTTACGAGAGAAGATCAAGGCAGCAGTCTCTCTACAGTTGTTCTCCATCTTCCACCGAATGAATTGTTTTGTTCTGACTTACTTATTTATCACTTGATTTATCGCGCGATCTCGCACGTGTCTCGGAGCGGCGCATCCAGGCGGACCTGAGCGGAGCGCAGGCAGTGGAAATTGGACTCGCTCAGCTGCGACCTGCGGACCGGAGCGGGGCGGAGCCGCGTGCAGTGTATTTTTGGGGTTAAACTCCTCCACTTGGGGCAGGACCTCCTCCCCGACCCGGAGAGGGCATGCTACCCTTTTCCGGCTCAAGACCATGGCCTCGGATTTGGAGGAACTGATCCTCATCCCGGCCGCATCACACTCGGCTGCAAACCGCTCCAGTGAAAGTTGTAAATCACGAACTGATGAAGCCAATAGGACCACATCATCTGCAAAAAACAGAGAAGCGATTCTAAGGTCACCAAAACGGATCCTCTCAACACCTTGGCTGCGCCTAGAAATTCTGTCCATAAAAGTTATGAACAGAATCGGTGACAAAGGGCAACCTTGGCGGAGTCCAACTCTCACCGGAAACAAGCCTGACTTACTGCCGGCAATGCGGACCAAGCTCTGACACCGGTCGTACAGGGACCTAACAGCCCTTATCAAAGGGCCTGGTACCCCATACTCCCGGAGTACCTCCCCACAGAACCCCCCGAGGGACGCGGTCGAATGCCTTCTCCAAGTCCACAAAGCACATGTAAACTGGTTGGGCAAACTCCCACGCACCCTCCAGGACCCTGCTGAGGGTGTAGAGCTGGTCCAGTGTTCCACGACCAGGACGAAAACCACACTGCTCCTCCTGAATCCGAGGTTCGACTATCCGACGGACCCTCCTCTCCAGAACCCCTGAATAGACCTTACCAGGGAGGCTTAAGAGTGTGATCCCCCTATAGTTGGAACACACCCTACGGTCCCCCTTTTTAAATAGGGGAACCACCACCCCAGTCTGCCAATCCAAGGGAACTGCCCCCGATGTCCACGCGATATTGCAGAGTCGCGTAAGCCAACACAACCCTACAACATCCAGAGCCCTAAGGAACTCCGGGCGAATCTCATCCACCCCCGGAGCCTTGCCACCGCGGAGCTTTTTAACCACCTCGGCGACCTCAGCACCAGAGATCGGAGAACCCGACCCAAAGTCCCCAGGCTCTGCTTCCTCAGTGGAAGACGTGCCAGTAGGATTGAGGAGGTCTTCGAAGTATTCCGCCCACCGACTCACAACATCCCGAGTTGAGGTCAGCAGCACGCCACCTCCACCATAAATGGTGTTGGTCTCGTACCTCTTTCCCCCCCTGAGACGCCGGATGGTGGACCAGAATCGCCTCGAAGCCGTACGGAAGTCATTCTCCATGGCCTCTCCGAACTCCTCCCACGCCCGAGTTTTTGCCTCAGCAACCACCCGAGCCGCATGCCGCTTGGACTGCCGGTACCTATCAGCTGCTTCCGGGGTCCCACAAGCCAAAAAGGCCCAATAGGACTCCTTCTTCAGCCTGACAGCATCCCTCACTGCCGGTGTCCACCACCGGGTTCGAGGGTTGCCACCTCGACAGGCACCAACAACCTTGCGGCCACAGCTCCGATAAGCTGCCTCGACAATAGAGGCGCGGAACACGGCCCACTCGGACTCCATGTCCCCCGCCTCCCTCGGAACGTGTTCAAAGCTCTCCCGGAGGTGGGAGTTAAAGCTCCGTCTTACGGGAGACTCTGCCAGACGTTCCCAGCAGACCCTCACGATACGTTTGGGTCTGCCAGGTCTGACCGGCATCCTCCCCCACCATCGGAGCCAACTCACCACCAGGTAGTGGTCAGTAGACAGCTCCGCCCCTCTCCTCACCCGAGTGTCCAAGACATGCGGCCGCAGATCAGATGAGACGACAACAAAGTCGATCATCGAACTGCGACCTAGGGTGTCCTGGTGCCAAGAGCACATATGGACACCCTTATGCTTAAACATGGTGTTCGTTATGGACAATCCATGACGAGCACAGAAGTCCAATAACAGAACACCACTCTGGTTCAGATCAGGGGGGCCGTTCCTCCCAACCACACCCCTCCAGGTCTCACTGTCATTGCCCACGTGAGCGTTGAAGTCCCCCAGTAGAACAAGGGAGTCCCCAGGAGGCGCACTCTCCAATACCCCCTCCAAGGACTCCAAAAAGGGTGGGTAGTCTGAGCTGCCGTTTGGTGCATAGGCACAAACAACAGTCAGAGCCCGTCCCCCCACACGTAGGCGAAGGGAGGCTACCCTCTCGTTCACCGGGGTGAACCCCAACGTACAGGCACCAAGATGGGGGCAACCAGTATGCCCACTCCTGCTCGGCGCCTCTCACCAGGGGCAACTCCAGAGTGGAAGAGTGTCCAACCCCTCTCAAGGAAACTGGTTCCAGAGCCAGAGCCATGCGTTGAGGTGAGTCCGACTATTTCTAGTCGGAACCTCTCAACCTCACACACTAGCTCAGGCTCCTTCCCCACCAGAGAGGTGACATTCCATGTCCCAATGGCCAGCTTCTGTAGCCGAGGATCAGACCGCCAGGGTCCCCGCCCTCGGCCACCACCCATCTCACATTGCACCCGACCCCTTTGGCCCCTCCCACAGGTGGTGAGCCCATGGGAAGGGGGACCCACGTCTCCTCTTCGGGCTGTGCCCGGCCGGGCTCCATGGGTAAAAGCCCGGCCACCAGGCGCTCGCCAGCGTGCCCCACCTCCGGGCCTGGCTCCAGAGTGGGGCCCCGGTGACCCGCGTCCGGGCGAGGGAAAACTTAGTCCATTAATTGTACTCATCATAGGGGTTTTTGGGCTGCACTTTGTTGTCCGCAGTGAAGCGGGCGCTGTACCGGTCTGTCGTGGTGAAGAGAGAGCTGAGTCAAAAGGCAAAGCTCTCAATTTACCGATCGATCTACGTTCCCACCCTCATCTATGGTCATGAGCTTTGGGTTATGACCGAAAGAACAAGATCTCGGATACAAGCGGCTGAAATGAGTTTTCTCCGCAGGGTGGCTGGACTCTCCCTTAGAGATAGGGTGAGAAGCTCAGTCATCCGGGAGGGACTCGGAGTAGAGCCGCTGCTTCTCCACATCGAGAGGAGCCAGTTGAGGTGGCTCGGGCATCTGGTTAGGATGCCTCCTGGACGCCTCCCTGGTGAGGTGTTCCGGGCATGTCCCACCGGGAGGAGACCCAGAGGAAGACCCAGGACGCGCTGGAGGGACTATGTTTCTCGGCTGGCCTGGGAACGCCTTGGGATTCCCCCGGAGGAGCTGCTCCAAGTGGCTGGGGAGAGGGAAGTCTGGGCCTCCCTACTTAGGCTGCTACCCCCGCGACCCGACCCCGGATAAGCGGAAGAAGAATGGATGGATGGATGGATGGATGGATATATATATATTATATATATATATATATATATATAACATATATATATATATATATATATGTATATATATATATATGTATATGTATATATATATATATATACTGTATAAATATATATATATATAATAATAATAATGTCTTTGTCTGTCATCTGTGTATGTTTCCCATACACAGACGAAATTCGTCTCTGCATTTAACCCAACCACCACCAGGTGGTGCAGTGAGCAGCCAGAAAGCGCCCGGGGAGCTGGAGAATTAGGTGTGCACTCATAGACACCCCAAGGTGTGTAGTGGCCGGGGCGCGAACCCGCGTCCTTCGGGTCCCAAGTCAAAAGCCCTGCCACTACACCATCTTGGCTCCTCATACTGTATACAGTAGAATCAGATTATGTTAAGAAAAATAATTGTGATTTTGAGATTTTGGTGCATCATAACAGTAAATAATCTAACATTTTAAGATGATCGTGTTAAATAAATTGTAACCAAAGCAAACAGAGATGAAAGGAAAACGGATAAAATTACACATCTGAATATTTATTTACCAAAGGAAACACCTTTTGGCTTTAGCTCAGAGAATAATGAACATTACACCTGTATTTAGTTTCCTACCTTGATGAACCCACCCATGTGCTGCTTTATTTCAATGATACTTAAAACAAGACGAAGGTATACGTTACGTCCTGCATCCCTGAGTTTTATACTTGCAGTATTTGATAGATCTATTGACCCAGACCAAACCGCAGGAACAAGAATAGATGTCCATAATGTTTTCTCAGCATATAAAGTGAATGACTCTCAGATAAAGTATAAAAAACATGAATATTGGGTCATTTGAAGTAAAACTATCTGCTCCTGCAGTACATTGTTACAATTATGCTACACAGTTTTACACAATAAGAGATAAAGTGTGCTTTTGTTGCTTTTCGAACTGTTTTGTAAACTTGGATTATTCATTTTCTGTGTTCACACTTCATTTCTGTGTTGTCAGCAGAGGAAATTATTTTTGACAACAAAAGAAAGCTAAAAGTTCAATCAGCTCAAACGAACGCCATCTTTTAGACATGGAGAAAGATGTGACACAGGGAACGCATCACGATCTGGTGGATTGAACCCAGTGTGCAGACAGACGCTCGGGGAACTTGAAGGTAAAATAAGAATCATGTTTATTAAAAGAAAACAAAAGTCTGACGTGGCGGCAAAACTTACACACAGAGGGAACATGGAGACACGGAGGAAACAGAACATGACGCCTTGACAGGACAATCCACCGACGGGAACAACAGAGACGCTGAATAGAGAGAGACGCTAACGAGGGAATAATTGCAAACCCTTTGGGAGGACGATGAGGGACAGGAGCTGGAAAACACACAATCACAAACCAAATACACACAATCCTACAGAAAGTGATTAAATGTGTAAGTGGCATGAGCTTAACTGAGAATACAGTTGAACTGTCAAGTGCTAATTTTAATCTAATTTAAAAGGTATTTAACGTTTGTATTTTCATCCTTCGTCAGATTGACTTCTATCCATTTCTGTGGCCTAACGTTGTCAGAACATGACTTACTGCAATGCTAACCTAAACTCATGTCACACCTCACGTGACCCAAACCCAAAATGAGGTCCCATCAGGACTGGTCTTGACAGGGCCGATGTCTGAACTCAGAGGTGTAGTCTACATTTTTGTAGTGGGTATGCTGCGGTTAATTTCACATTGGACACCGCTAAAGCCACAGAGCGCAAATGTCCAACGTAAAACTAACTTTACCGCGGTCTGTCCATATTATACTGTGCTTAGAAACCAAAGTACACTGGTTAGTACAATGTAATTGTCAATGTATTTTGTGTTTCAAGCGTATAGAACATTTCCAAATTTCTCTGCTTATCTTCTTCTTCTTTTTGGCTTTTTCCTTTTCAGGGGTCGCCACAGCGAGTCATCCTCCTCCACCTCACTCTGTCCTCTGCATCCTCTGTCCTCACTCCAACTACCTTCATGTCCTCTCTAACTGCATCCATATATCTCCTCTTTGTCTTTTTCCTGGCAGCTGCATTTCTAACATCCTTCTACCAATATACCCACTGTCCCTCCTCTGGACATGTCCAAACCATCTCAGTCTGGCCTCCCTAACTTTATCTCCCAGTTGTTCAACATGTGCTGTACCTCTGATGATCTCATTCCTGATCTTATCCATCCTTGTCACTCCTAAGGAGAACCTCAACATCTTCATTTCTGCACTTCCAGTTCTTTCTCCTGTCTTTTTGTCCATGTCTCTGTCTCCAGACCATACAACATAGCTGGTCTCACCACTGTCTTGTAAACTTTTCCTTTGACCTTTGCTGACACCTTTTTGTCACAAATCACTCCTGAAACTTTTCTCCATCCACTCCATCCTGCCTGGACTCTCTTCTTCACCTCTTTACCACATTCCCCATTTTCCTGGACAGTGGACCCCAAGTACTTGAAGTCCTGCACCTTTGTGACCTCTGCTCCTTGTAGCCTCACTGTTCCACCTCCTCCCTCTCATTCACACACATGTACTCTGTCTTACTACGGCTGACTTTCATTCCTCTTCTTTCAAGTGCATACCTCCACCTCTCCAAGTTCTCTTCCACCTGTTCCCTGTTCTCACCACAGATCACAATGTCATCTGCAAACATCATAGTCCATGGGGATTCCTGCCTGACCTCATCTGTTAGTCGGTCCATCACCAGAGCAAACAAGAAGGGGCTCAGAGCCGATCCTTGATGCACTCCCACCTCCACCTTGAAGCTATCTGTCACTCCTACAGCACATCTCACCACTGTCCTGCTGTCCTCATACATGTCCTGCTGTCCTCATACATGTCCTGCTGTCCTCATACATGTCCTGCTGTCCTCATACATGTCCTGCTGTCCTCATACATGTCCTGCTGTCCTCATACATGTCCTGTACCAGTCTAACATACTTTTCTGCCACTCCAGATTTCCTCATGCAATACCACACCTCCTCTCTTGGCACCCTGTCATATGCTTTTTCTAAATCCACAAACACACAATGGAGTTCTTTCTGACCCTCTCTGTACTTCTCTATCAACATCCTCAAAGCAAAGATGCATCTGCGGTGCTCTTTCTTGGCATGACACCATACTGCTGCTCACAAATAGTTATTTATTAATAGGCAATTTAAACAAAATAAATAAAAATAAAACTGCATTTTGTGCCTAAATCTATTTACTTTTATAATGCAAGTATTTTTAGTGCCACTATTTTTTTCTTCGAGCAAGAACCTCCTTCCAGAACTGAAGTAAACCAGCAAACATGAAGAAAGTATGGAAGCCCATTTCTGTCAGTCTATTAAAAAAAATAGCAAAAATTATGTCAAAATTTTGACATAGTATCTCAACATTTTGACATAGTATCTCAAGATTTTGACATAGTATCTCAAGATTTTGACATAGTATCTCAAAATTTTGACATAGTATCTCAAAATTTTGTCACAGTATCTCAAAATTTTGACATAGCATCTCACTATTTTGACATAGTATCTCAACATTTTGACATAGTATCTCAACATTTTGACATAGTATCTCAACATTTTGACATAGTATCTCAAGATTTTGACATAGTATCTCAAAATGTTGACATAGTATCTCAACATTTTGACATCCATCCATCCATCCATCCATCCATCTTCTTCCGCTTATCCGGGGTCGGGTCGCGGGGGTAGCAGCCTAAGTAGGGAGGCCCAGACTTCCCTCTCCCCAGCCACTTGGAGCAGCTCCTCTGGGGGAATCCCAAGGCGTTCCCAGGCCAGCCGAGAAACATAGTCCCTCCAGCGTGTCCTGGGTCTTCCTCTGGGTCTCCTCCCGGTGGGACATGCCCGGAACACCTCACCAGGGAGGCGTCCAGGAGGCATCCTAACCAGATGCCCGAGCCACCTCAACTGGCTCCTCTCGATGTGGAGAAGCAGCGGCTCTACTCCGAGTCCCTCCCGGATGACTGAGCTTCTCACCCTATCTCTAAGGGAGAGTCCAGCCACCCTGCGGAGAAAACTCATTTCAGCCGCTTGTATCCGAGATCTTGTTCTTTCGGTCATAACCCAAAGCTCATGACCATAGATGAGGGTGGGAACGTAGATCGATCGGTAAATTGAGAGCTTTGCCTTTTGACTCAGCTCTCTCTTCACCACGACAGACCGGTACAGCGCCCGCTTCACTGCGGACGCTGCACCTATCCGCCTATCGATCTCACGCTCCAGTTTTCCCTCATTCGTGAACAAGATCCCGAGATACTTAAACTCCTCCACTTGGGGCAGGACCTCCTCCCCGACCCGGAGAGGGCATGCTACCCTTTTCCGGCTCAAGACCATGGCCTCGGATTTGGAGGAACTGATCCTCATCCCGGCCGCATCACACTCGGCTGCAAACCGCTCCAGCGAAAGCTGTAGATCACGATCTGATGAAGCCAATAGGACCACATCATCTGCAAAAAACAGAGAAGCGATTCTAAGGCCACCAAAACGGATCCTCTCAACACCTTGGCTACGCCTAGAAATTCTGTCCATAAAAGTTATGAACAGAATCGGTGACAAAGGGCAACCTTGGCGGAGTCCAACTCTCACCGGAAACGAGCCTGACTTACTGCCGGCAATGCGGACCAAGCTCTGACACCGGTCGTACAGGGACCTAACAGCCCTTATCAAAGGGCCTGGTACCCCATACTCCCGGAGTACCCCCCACAGAACCCCCCGAGGGACGCGGTCGAATGCCTTCTCCAAGTCCACAAAGCACATGTAAACTGGTTGGGCAAACTCCCACGCACCCTCCAGGACCCTGCTGAGGGTGTAGAGCTGGTCCAGTGTTCCACGACCAGCACGAAAACCACACTGCTCCTCCTGAATCCGAGGTTCGACTATCCGACGGACCCTCCTCTCCAGAACCCCTGAATAGACCTTACCAGGGAGGCTTAAGAGTGTGATCCCCCTATAGTTGGAACACACCCTACGGTCCCCCTTTTTGAATAGGGGAACCACCACCCCAGTCTGCCAATCCAAGGGAACTGCCCCCGATGTCCACGCGATATTGCAGAGTCGCGTAAGCCAACACAACCCTACAACATCCAGAGCCCTAAGGAACTCCGGGCGAATCTCATCCACCCCCGGAGCCTTGCCACCGCGGAGCTTTTTAACCACCTCGGCGACCTCAGCACCAGAGATCGGAGAACCCGACCCAAAGTCCCCAGGCTCCGCTTCCTCAGTGGAAGACGTGCCAGTAGGATTGAGGAGGTCTTCGAAGTATTCCGCCCACCGACTCACAACATCCCGAGTTGAGGTCAGCAGCACGCCACCCCCACCATAAATGGTGTTGGTCGCGTACCTCTTTCCCCCCCTGAGACGCCGGATGGTGGACCAGAATCGCCTCGAAGCCGTACGGAAGTCATTCTCCATGGCCTCTCCGAACTCCTCCCACGCCCGAGTTTTTGCCTCAGCAACCACCCGAGCCGCATGCCGCTTGGACTGCCGGTACCTATCAGCTGCTTCCGGGGTCCCACAAGCCAAAAAGGCCCAATAGGACTCCTTCTTCAGCCTGACAGCATCCCTCACTGCCGGTGTCCACCACCGGGTTCGAGGGTTGCCACCACGACAGGCACCAACAACCTTGCGGCCACAGCTCCGATAAGCTGCCTCGACAATAGAGGCGCGGAACACGGCCCACTCGGACTCCATGTCCCCCGCCTCCCTCGGAACGTGTTCAAAGCTCTCCCGGAGGTGGGAGTTAAAGCTCCGTCTTACGGGAGACTCTGCCAGACGTTCCCAGCAGACCCTCACAATACGTTTGGGTCTGCCAGGTCTGACCGGCATCCTCCCCCACCATCGGAGCCAACTCACCACCAGGTAGTGGTCAGTTGACAGCTCCGCCCCTCTCTTCACCCGAGTGTCCAAGACATGCGGCCGCAGATCAGATGAGACGACAACAAAGTCGATCATCGAACTGCGACCTAGGGTGTCCTGGTGCCAAGAGCACATATGGACACCCTTATGCTTAAACATGGTGTTCGTTATGGACAATCCATGACGAGCACAGAAGTCCAATAACAGAACACCACTCTGGTTCAGATCAGGGGGGCCGTTCCTCCCAACCACACCCCTCCAGGTCTCACTGTCATTGCCCACGTGAGCGTTGAAGTCCCCCAGTAGAACAAGGGAGTCCCCAGGAGGCGCACTCTCCAATACCCCCTCCAAGGACTCCAAAAAGGGTGGGTAGTCTGAGCTGCCGTTTGGTGCATAGGCACAAACAACAGTCAGAGCCCGTCCCCCCACACGTAGGCGAAGGGAGGCTACCCTCTCGTTCACCGGGGTGAACCCCAACGTACAGGCACCAAGATGGGGGGCAACCAGTATGCCCACTCCTGCTCGGCGCCTCTCACCAGGGGCAACTCCAGAGTGGAAGAGTGTCCAACCCCTCTCAAGGAAACTGGTTCCAGAGCCAGAGCCATGCGTTGAGGTGAGTCCGACTATTTCTAGTCGGAACCTCTCAACCTCACACACTAGCTCAGGCTCCTTCCCCACCAGAGAGGTGACATTCCATGTCCCAATGGCCAGCTTCTGTAGCCGAGGATCAGACCGCCAGGGTCCCCGCCCTCGGCCACCACCCATCTCACATTGCACCCGACCCCTTTGGCCCCTCCCACAGGTGGTGAGCCCATGGGAATTTTGACATAGTATCTCAAAATTTTGACATAGTATCTCAAAATTTTGTCACAGTATCTCAAAATTTTGACATAGCATCTCACTATTTTGACATAGTATCTCAACATTTTGACATAGTATCTCAAAATTTTGTCACAGTATCTCAAAATTTTGACATAGCATCTCACTATTTTGACATAGTATCTCAACATTTTGACATAGTATCTCAACATTTTGACATAGTATCTCAACATTTTGACATAGTATCTCAACATTTTGACATAGTATCTCAACATTTTGACATAGTATCACAACATTTTGACATAGTATCTCAAGATTTTGACATAGTATCTCAAGATTTTGACATAGTATCTCAAGATTTTGACATAGTATCTCAAAATGTTGACATAGTATCTCAAAATGTTGACATATATCACTATTTTGACATAGTATCTCAACATTTTGACATAGTATCTCAACATTTTGACATAGTATCTCAACATTTTGACATAGTATCTCAACATTTTGACATAGTATCTCAACATTTTGACATAGTATCTCAACATTTTGACATAGTATCTCAACATTTTGACATAGTATCTCAACATTTTGACATAGTATCTCAACATTTTGACATAGTATCTCAAGATTTTGACATAGTATCTCAAGATTTTGACATAGTATCTCAAGATTTTGACATATAGTATCTCAAAATGTTGACATAGTATCTCAAAATGTTGACATATATCACTATTTTGACATAGTATCTCAACATTTTGACATAGTATCTCAACATTTTGACATAGTATCTCAACATTTTGACATAGTATCTCAACATTTTGACATGGTATCTCAACATTTTGACATAGTATCTCAACATTTTGACATAGTATCTCAACATTTTGACATAGTATCTCAACATTTTGACATAGTATCTCAACATTTTGACATAGTATCTCAACATTTTGACATAGTATCTCAACATTTTGACATAGTATCTCAAGATTTTGACATATAGTATCTCAAAATGTTGACATAGTATCTCAAAATGTTGACATATATCACTATTTTGACATAGTATCTCAACATTTTGACATAGTATCTCAACATTTTGACATAGTATCTTAACATTTTGACATGGTATCTCAACATTTTGACATAGTATCTCAACATTTTGACATAGTATCTCAACATTTTGACATAGTATCTCAACCTTTTGACATAGCATCTCAACATTTTGACATAGTATCTCAACATTTTGACATAGTATCTCAACATTTTGACATAGTATCTCAACATTTTGACATAGTGTCTCAAGATTTTGACATAGTATCTCAAGATTTTGACATAGTATCTCAACATTTTGACATAGTATCTCAAAATTTTGACATAGTATCTCAACATTTTGTCACAGTATCTCAAAATTTTGACATAGCATCTCACTATTTTGACATAGTATCTCAACATTTTGACATAGTATCTCAACATTTTGACATAGTATCTCAACATTTTGACATAGTATCTCAACATTTTGACATAGTATCTCAAGATTTTGACATAGTATCTCAAGATTTTGACATAGTATCTCAAGATTTTGACATATAGTATCTCAAAATGTTGACATAGTATCTCAAAATGTTGACATATATCACTATTTTGACATAGTATCTCAACATTTTGACATAGTATCTCAACATTTTGACATAGTATCTCAACATTTTGACATAGTATCTCAACATTTTGACATGGTATCTCAACATTTTGACATAGTATCTCAACATTTTGACATAGTATCTCAACATTTTGACATAGTATCTCAACATTTTGACATAGTGTCTCAAGATTTTGACATAGTATCTCAAGATTTTGACATAGTATCTCAAAATGTTGACATAGTATCTCAACATTTTGACATAGTATCTCAAAATTTTGACATAGTATCTCAACATTTTGTCACAGTATCTCAAAATTTTGACATAGCATCTCACTATTTTGACATAGTATCTCAACATTTTGACATAGTATCTCAACATTTTGACATAGTATCTCAACATTTTGACATAGTATCTCAACATTTTGACATAGTATCTCAAGATTTTGACATAGTATCTCAAGATTTTGACATAGTATCTCAAGATTTTGACATATAGTATCTCAAAATGTTGACATAGTATCTCAAAATGTTGACATATATCACTATTTTGACATAGTATCTCAACATTTTGACATAGTATCTCAACATTTTGACATAGTATCTCAACATTTTGACATAGTATCTCAACATTTTGACATGGTATCTCAACATTTTGACATAGTATCTCAACATTTTGACATAGTATCTCAACATTTTGACATAGTATCTCAACATTTTGACATAGTATCTCAACATTTTGACATAGTATCTCAAGATTTTGACATAGTATCTCAAGATTTTGACATAGTATCTCAAGATTTTGACATATAGTATCTCAAAATGTTGACATAGTATCTCAAAATGTTGACATATATCACTATTTTGACATAGTATCTCAACATTTTGACATAGTATCTCAACATTTTGACATAGTATCTCAACATTTTGACATAGTATCTCAACATTTTGACATGGTATCTCAACATTTTGACATGGTATCTCAACATTTTGACATAGTATCTCAACATTTTGACATAGTATCTCAACATTTTGACATAGTATCTCAACATTTTGACGTATCTCAACATTTTGACATAGTATCTCAAAAAATTGAGATAATTTTTGCTATTTTTTTAATGGACTGTCGGAAATGGGCTTCCACCAGAATGAGAAAGTGAACTTAGTGCAGTAAGGGCCAAAGATCTCTTCAAAGTTCCTTAATTTTTGCAGTTATATATATTTTGCAGGAATAAACTGGAGTACAATGGGCTAATTTATGCCAAAGCCTCTGAGATTTTAGAAGTTAGTTC
>JBBPBX010093767.1:0-13496 GCA_038048925.1 Garcialebias charrua
TAATAACGTGTTTTTTGATTTTTACTTGTGCCTCTGAGAGTCTGCCTGTCTGCACCACTGGGTTCATCCCTCCAACCCCACACCGTACCGTGACAGAAATGACCCGACCATTCATGAGTCCAGCAGACAGGTGATTCGGACTTAACTCAGAGGCAGAAGATGACTACGTCAGGTCAGAGGGAAGCTGCAGTCATCCGAGTTGGCGGGTTTCAAACAGAACCCGTTTGGAGCCACCATAGACCCGGGTTGGAATAGTTCCCATCCCCGCTTCTGGTCGCGGAGCGAGGAGACTACGCGGAGATGTCCGCTACAAACCGTCTTTCTCCTTCACTCCTGCGCGAGCCATTTCACTGTGGTGTGTGTCCGAGGACGATTCAGACACAGAAGAGTTCTGGTCCGATCCAGCTCCGGAAACATGGCGTCACCGGAGGAGGTTTGCGACCGCCGAAGACAAACATTTCCGCGTTCCAACCCGTCCCTTCTCCTGTTTCTCCCACGCTGTCAGAAAAGCCGGGGAGGATTTCAAAGGGGGAGGGGTACCTGCACCCGTGCTCCATGACGTCTCAGGGGAGATGTACTTTAAGCGGGGAGTATAGGATCCCCTACAACACATCTGCAGGTGACATAACAGAGGCTCCTGCATGACACGTAGCCGAGAGGAAACTTCCTCACAAGACTCCTTCACAGAAGGAGGAGTGTTCGAGCTCCCGCTCTGATGAGGAGCAGTCAGATCACACATCGACCACAGGGGTCGCTACACCTGCAGGACTTACGCAGGAAGAGCCTACAGGACATACAGATGAAGAGTGTTCGAGCTCTCGCTTTGCTGAGGAGTGGACAGATCTCATCTCGACCACAGGGGTCGCTATGGAACAGAGATCTGAGGCCACTCTCACTCTACTGCAGATAAACAGATTGTTTTATGCTGCTGTCAATAACCCGGACCACCAGTATAAATATAAGACATATTCCATTATTGGAAACATAATTACTAACAGTCCTTGTTTAATACCAAACCTTGGTCTCACTCAAATATTGACTCTAGCTAGAGCTTTGAAAAAAGAATTGTTTGTTTTAGAGTGTGCTGACTCTTCAAGGTCCCCAGAAGGCGCTACCCTGCCACAGTCTACAAAGGGCGCTACCCTGCCTCAGTCTACAGAGGGCGCTGTAGCCATGACTCCAGAGGGCGTTGCCCTGCCAAAGTCTCAAGAGGGCGCTACCCTGCCACAGTCTCCAGAGGGCGCTACCCTGCCACAGTCTACTTTCCATGACTCCAGAGGGCGTTGCCCTGCCTGCGTCTCCAGCAGAGGGTGCTGCCCTGCCTGCGTCTCCAGCAGAGGGCGCTACCCTGCTTGTAACTCCAGCAGAGGGCGCTACCCTACCTGTGACTCTAGCAGAGGGCGTTACCCTGCCTGCGACTCCAGAGGGCTCTGTCCTGCCTGCGGCACCAGAGGGTGTTGCCTCCACGTCGATGGAGGGTCTCCACACCGCCGACGTATCCACGTCGATGGAGGGTCTCCATACCACCGACACCTCCACGTCGATGGAGGGTCTCCTCAAAGTCAAAGTCAGCTTTATTGTCAGAACTGCAATATGTACAGGACATACACAGGATTGAAATTGCGTTTCTCTCAGTCCCTCGGTGCAACAGTAACCATTTAAACACTAGAAACATTTAATAAACATAAGCATAAAATAGTAAAAGTGTAACACTGTCCTGAGTTTTTGCATAGTAGTATAAAAGTATGAAAATTTACACCAACACTAAAACACTAAACATTTAATGAACATAAGCATAAAATGAAATAATAAAAGTGTAATACTGTCCTGAGTTTTTGCATAGTAGTATAAAAAAGTATAAAAAGTATATCTATAAAATAAACTGAAGGTTCTAGCATTGACATTTGCAAAGAGTGGCAAAGCAGCATATGAGTTAATGTACACAGTATATGTATGAGGTAGTAGTTGATGTTGGTATAGAGGCAAAAGTGGCATATGCAGTAAGGCACATTGGGCATCCTTAAATAAGGCTGGTCAGAGAATACTGTATATGTATCAGCAGTAGTGTAGATATAAAAGTAGTGTAAATGTAAACAGTAGTAATAAATGTAAACAGTAGTAACAAATGTAAACAGTATTAATAAATGTAAACAGTGAATGTAAACAGTAATATGTAAACCACCAACCACCACCAACACCTCCACGTCGATGGAGGGTCTCCATTCCGCTGATACCTCCACGTCGATGGAGGGTTTCCACACCGCTGAAGCCTCCACGTCGATGGAGGGTCTTCACATTTCGTTTGAGGTCCCTACACCCGATGACATCTCAACGTCCGACTCGCCTGATGTCTCGCCCGACGACGTCTCATCGTATGACGTCTCAACGCCCGATGACGTCTCAACGCCCGATGACATCTCAGCGCCCGACTCGCCTGATGTCTCGCTCGACGACGTCTCACCGCCCGACGACGTCTCATCGTCTGACGTCTCAACGCCTGACTCCTTGTCTGATGTCTCATCTGACGTCTCAACGTCCGACGAGGCTCCTGATGACACATTTCCTGTTCTAGGAGGGTCCTAGAGGATGCCTCCCATGTTTCCTACTTCAGGAGGGTCCTGGAGGAATGCCTCCCATGCTTCCTGTTCCGGGAGGGCCCTGGAGGGCGCCTCCCACACTTCCTGATCCGGGTGGTCCCTGGAGGGTGCCACCCACGTCTTCTGCTGTCCTGAGGCCTCGTCACCATTGGAAGTTCCTAGTGGTGGACGGCCTTCCGGCCGCCCGCCTGATGTGACCCTACCCGATGGACGGCCTCCCGGTCGTCCGCCAGACGAGACCCTGCGCGATGGACGGTCTCCCGGTCACCTGCCTGACGGGCCCTTGCCCGATGTCGACATCCTGGCCATGATGTTTGGTCACCTGTTAGTTTTCTAGGTTTAGTTTATTTTTAATTCCCGTAGTGTTTCCTAGTTCTAGTTTTTGCACTTAGCTCTCACAGTTTTTTCTAGTTTAGCCTTTGTCTTTAGTATTCGTCCCAGGCCCTGTTCCTGTCGGTTTTTGGTTTGTTGTCCTTGTGTTTTGTCCCCTGTCCTTGTGTTCTCGTGCCCCCCGTTCCTGCAGTTCCTCCATCCGCCCGCCCTGGTTTTTGGGGGGTGGTCTTTGGGGATGCCGGGGCGTCTTTGAGGAGGGGTACTGTAAGGATGGCTCCCTCTGTTGGTCTGTCTCCCTCCTTACACGTTGTTTCTCAGCTCTGCGTCTCAGGTCTGCATCTCAGGTGTTTGGGTTTATAGTTAATTATGAGACATATATTAGTCAGCGTTGTTGTGTGTATCATTTTCGGGCCATTGTCCATGTTCCCTGGTGTGTCGTGGCTCAGCTCCTTGGTTTTGTGAGTACATCTCGTCTATATTTGTAGTTCTAGTATTCCAGCCACAGTTTGAGCGTCAGTATTAGGTTTTGTTATGTGCTGCCACGTCAGTGTTTGATTTTGTCTTATTAAAGTGTTTTTGATTTTTACTCGTGCCTCTGAGAGTCTGTCTGTCTGCACCACTGGGCTCATCCCTCCAACCCCATACCGTACCGTGACACTCTGACTGAGGATGCCCTCCAGATGGAGGTTGAAACGTTTCTATAAAAAAAAAACTGTCCAGATGACCCGACTGAGAATTATTGGATTTGGTACCTGGATTATTGAGCATGAACTTTCTTGTCTTGATCTGTTAATGTGTTTTGACTTTATAGTAAAATAACTACCTCTATAATTAACACTTGCCTTACTTTTAATTCATAACAAAGCTGAAGACAACATGAAGACTTTGTTCTAAACTCTCCAGTTGTGTATTAAATATTTATTTTCATTAACTCAGTTAAAAAAAAGGAATGTATTAAATATGTGTACTATTATTGCCTAAATCAAACACTATGGGCTTCATCTAAGCCATACACAGAGCAGACAGACTGGAAATCCTGCTGTTGCTCTCTCTTTATTTTATTTTTTCATTTATTTTATTTATTTATTTTTCTGCAGTTTAGCTTGTATATATGTAAGAGATGACATCAAGTCCAATGAAAGTTCAGCTAAAACTGCTCTAAATCATGCACACAGGGACAAAACAAACAGATGCTGCTGCCAAAGAGAGGTGTGTCTGCTGACTCTGTCAGCCTAACAAGGTCAACATTCACAACTGAGCAGTGTGTGTATGTTTGTGAATATGTGCATACATACGTGTTTGGTAGTGCAATTACATGGGAGACCTTGACATAATCTTTCTGCATCTAACTACCCAGCTGGGCTGAATCTCATGCATCCTGACCATCCTGCTGGTGTGCCAAGGTCCTGCCAGCACCTTGTCAATCACACTGACCCTTTTAATACTCTGGCCTTCACACATTACAGCAACTCTTTGCTCATCTCTTACCTCGAACATAGCTCTGTTCACATGCTGGTCTGGTCAACAGGGTCCTTTAATTCAGCAAAGGGCTGATGTCATGGTTAACAGAAGAGCAATAATGATACTACGTAAATATTCAAAATGAATCAATGCAGCTTCTTTGACTCAAACAAAACTACAATCTTTTATTTGTTGAATTTAAATTCCATTAAATTCCATTAATTTATATAGCACCTAATCACAACAAAGTTGTCTCAGGGCACTTTACAGGAACATTCACATACATAGAAAAACCAGTTAGTAAAGTTCTCTATCCAAGTAAGCCAGCTGACTTGTTGAATCTTCACTTTGTCGCAGTCATCCAGCCTGAGCAAGCACAATGGCAACAGCGGAAAGGAAAAACTCCCTTTTAAAAGGAATAAACCTCCAGCAGAACCAGGCTCAAGACAAGCGGCCATCTGCTTTGACTGGCTGGGTTTGAGAGGACAGAAGGGAGAGACAAACAAACATAATGATAGGTTGAGGTGTAGGTGCATGTGTACCTGAAAGACACAAACACAAGTGAAGAATAGAAAAAATAATTACAAATACAAAACAGGTTGAGTAGAGTAAGTAAAGACAGTAGTATAATGAAGAAATGTGGTCAGTTTGTCCTCCAGCAGTCTAAATCCCACAGTATACTCCCACATACGTACGTACGTTCACACGTGTGTACGTGCGTACTATACGCAGAAGGTTCAGACATCATACTCGAGTACAGTTTTTCCGCCGTACACGTCTCACCGCCGTACACGTCGCATCAGTCCAAATATGTCCAATAAAGTGGAAAAATCCATAAACATGTTGCACCGCCATATACGTTGCATCTATTATGCATCACCGCTGACGCGTCGCGTATGTTACGCGTCACCGCTGACAACCCGGAAATGTGGGCCGGTGTTTTGCCAAAAATGGATTGGCTGCCAAATGGCCACAGGAGCATGCACGGAAGGACTTTAACAAGATTAACACTTAAAAATATATATATTTGTTTGCTGACATTATAGTAAAGATGTGTCTGAGCTGAACTTTTCCTTAATAAATGAACATGTTCAAATCAGCTGGATTTAAAGAGTTTTGCTACATCAGATCTGCAAAACATGCACGCGCAACGAGCGGAAATGTTGCATCTCTTTAAAATTTAACAAGATAAACACCTTATAAAATATATGTGTTTGCTGACATTATAGTAAAGGTGTGTATGAGCTGAACTTTTCCTTAAAAAATGAACGTAATGTTCAAATCAGCTGGATTTAAAAAAGAGTTTTGCTGTCTCAAGCGTGCACCCGTAACGAGTGGAAACGCTGCATTTCTTTCAAATTTAACAAGATAAACACCTTAAAAAATATATTTGTTTGCTGACATTATAGTAAAGATGTGTCTGAGCTAAACTTTTCTTTAAAAAATGCACTTTGACGGTTAAAACATGGCAAAATGAAGCAGAAGAAATAAAGCAGCTTTAAAATTACTACATGCTCACCCGCCCATAATGATGACAGAAACTCCTTTTTTTAATTCAAACCTGTTGAATTCTTCATCTTCTGTGTCGCTGGTGAAGAGTTCTGCCAACTCCTGAGGTAACAAGAAGTTGATGCAGCTCAGAGTAATGCCTCCTTTTCCTCATCCATGTCCACCAAACATCCTGGCCTTCCTGAAACCCGACGGATGGATTATTTAATGACTGAGGTCCACGCTTTATCTATCCATCCGAGGACCTGCTGGAACGTCGTGTGGCACATCCGTCCTGTAGCCAGGAAGCTGTTGCTCTATGTCCACTCCTCCCAAAGGCGGTGAAGAGCTGCTTTGAAGCTTGGTCAAGCCTCCCAGGAATATGTCAGGAATGGAGTTAAACACTTTAATTTTATCTTTAAATTGTAGCATATTGTGCGCACACACTGTCCATCCAACAGGACTTTTTTTTGCTCTAAAATATCCGTACACAGGTACACCGGTAGTCATCAAAAGCCTAGTGGGCCCTTTAGCGCCCCTAGCGGCCGAAAGGGGTACTGCTCCATTTTTTCTGTCTGAATGAATGGAAACGGTCATATCTCAGTCAAAAATGTGTCTAAAAATATGGGGGAAAAACCATAAATATGACGCTTCGCCATATAAGTCGCAGGACATGCTAATTAGATAAAAGAACTACGACTTATATGCCAAAAAATATGGTATCCACCCTGAGCAGCTGCAGCGCAAGATCACAGACAAGGAGCGTTTACCTACGGGACAAATTGAGGTTGCTGATTGGTCATTTGCTGACACACCTACAGAATTAATTGACAGGTTGAAAAAAAAAGGCGAGAGCTTGCAGCTCCAGCCGCAGCGGTGTTCTGTGTTTATATGTTGGTAATATGGGCTCGGGTGTCCTGTCCTGTCGGCAGGGCGGTGGTTGGGCCGAATCTTGGATATCGGCTACTCTCCACCCCAGAATAAATGGGCCTACCTCCTGGGCTTGGGTGTGGGGTGCCCCATGTAGGGGGAAGGTACATGTCTTGGACCTAGGGGGTATAGAGTGTGCATCAGGATTATGAATGGAAAGTGTCGTTATTGTCTGTCTCTGTGTGAGTGAGGATGAGGGTGGGTCTGAGTGAGTGTGTCTGTGTATGAATGTCTAATTGTCAGACTGGGACTTAGACTGCCCCCTCTCTGTTACATCTGAGGCTACTTGGTGCCACGCTCCAACCACGTGGTCCCCGGGTGTGTGTCCTTTTGCCTGCTGGCGTGCTGGGGGTCCTTGCTGTTGCTTTCGGGGGTTGGGCGCTTAGGCGTGTGTTGGCTCGGCCTGGTGGCTGCCTGGTGGGGCTCGGGTCCTCTGGTCCTATCGGGTCAGGGCCTGAGGGGTGGGCGTCCCCGGTGCCCGGGCCTCGGTCCCGGGCCTGGGGCTACGTCAATGCAACGGGCTCTTGCAACGGGCCCCGGCGGGGGCCTGTGAGTTTGTCACTGTTGGCCCCTGTCATGTTTGTGTAGTGAGTTCTTCAATAACCACACCGGAGTGTTACTTGAAGCAGGCAGCTTTATCCAAGTTCAGAACTGATGCAACTGCATCATACATTCAACATGTGCCCTTTATAACAAAGAACCAGGGCGCCCTCTAAAGGCCAACTAGTTTCAGTGCGCATGCTCTCATGCTCAATACAGACACTTATTTAAAGTTCTTATCATTACATCTCCCCTTTTTCAAAACAAACAATAGGGTAACAAGCATTACTTTTCAAAAGTTGAACATTGAAACATACAGTAACTAAAAATGCATTGTTCATAATGATCTTAGATCTGTTCAATAAGTCTCTCTGGCGGTTTCACATTTCTGTAAGATCTTCTTATGTGATTCTCTTGTACCTGAGTTGGTGTCTCAGTTGTGTGTGCATCTGTTCCACCAACATCATTCTGCTGCATAACTGTGATAGGTTCTTTCAGAATGTCACGACGGCTTCTCTTCAACACTGCGCCATCATCTGGTAGAGCTGCTGCCTCTCAGCGAGAAGGTTGATGGTTCAAATCCCGGTCCGGGGCCTTTCTGGGTGGAGTTTGCATGTTCTCCCCGTGCATGCGTGGGTTTCCTCCGGGTACTCCGGTTTCCTCCCACAGACCAAAAAACATGCTTGTTAGGCTGATTGGTGACTCTAAATTGACCCTAGGTGTGAGTGTGAGAGTGGATGGTTGTTTGGTGTGAGTGAGACAGGTCCCTCTTGTAAATGAGTCCCCGTGACTCAACGAGGCTAGCCTGTATAAATAAAGGTTGAATGAATGAATGAATGAATGAATGAATCTTCCGTTTGGACGTTGTATGACCTTGGCTGGACTTCAGCTAGAACTGTAGCTTTTCTTGCCCAGGTACTGGTGTTGTCTTTCAGTCGCACATGGTCATCGTTTTGAAGTTCTGGTAGATTGCGTGTTCCTCTGTCATAGTAGTACTTTTGCTTTGCTTTTTGTCGTTCCTTGAATTCTTTCACTCTTACATCCACTTCTGTAGTCAGCAGGCTTTCTTTAACCGGCAGGTTTGATCTCAGACGCCGTCCCATAAGGAGTTGTGCAGGGGACATACCATGCTCTAGTGCAGTGTTTTTCAACCTTTTTTGAGCCAAGGCACAGTTTTCATTGAAAAAATTCCCGAGGCACACCACCAACCAAAATTGTAAACAGATACAGTACACTGTATCCGCCTATATTAAATATATAGTCATTCTTATCAAAGTGTCTTGAATAGGAATGAAATAAACACAAAAATGTATTTTTATCATATTTTATATTTCTTATTTCAAATTGCACTTAACATGTCTTCAAAAATACACCCGAACAGTACCACAACAATGTGGTCTTAAATTTAAAGAGGTTGTAGGGGGGGGGGGGCTTTTTTGATAATTTCCAAGGCACACCTGACAATCACTCGCGGCACACTAGTGTGCCTAGGCACAGTGGTTGAAAAACACTGCTCTAGTGGTGTAGCACGATATATCAGAAGGCTCTGGTGAAAATCTTCATTACAGTCTTTTGCCTTTTTCATTAGCTTTTTCACTGTCTGAACAGATTTCTCCACCAACCCGTTGGACTGAGGGTAGTGAGGACTTGATGTCACAGTTCTAGTCCTCAACAAAACACTGAAAACTCTCACTGGAAAATTGTGGACCGTTGCCCGTAAAGACTATATTTGGAACACCATGTCTGGAGAATGTTGCTTTAAGAGTCGTTATAACAGCCTCTGCTGTAGTGGCATGTAGTTTGTATACTTCTGGGTACAGGGAATAATAATCAGTGATCACAACATAGTCATGTCCCTCTAATGTAAAGAGATCAGCTCCTACATTTTGATAAGGTCTGTCTGTTACTGAATGAGGCTTCAGTGGCTCTGCCGCATTGCTTGCTCTGTATTTTAAACATGTTGGGCAACTGGAAACTTCATTTTCTACATCCTGGTTAATCCGCGGCCAGTACAAGACTTCCCGAGCTTTCTTTTTACTTTTTTCAATTACCAGGTGACCTTTGTGGATTTTTTGCAGCATTTCTTTCCGTAAGCTCTTTGGCATGACTATTTTGCTCCCTTTGTATATGATGTCATCAACTACTGATAGTTCTTCCCTGCAGTTCCAGTACTCATTTATTTCAGGTGTGCAACTTTGTTTTGTGCTGGGCCATCCTTTCATGATGGTTTGAGTGAGGTTTTTCATTGTCATGTCTTTCTTTGTCTCATGTCTTATGAGCTCCATTTTGGTGTCCGACACAGGCAGTGCACTTGTGATCATGTTGACATAGAAATCTACGTCATCACACATTTTAGAGCTTGTTAGTTCTTTGGGGTCAACTGCTCTTGACAACGTGTCGGCCGTGTACATTAACTTGCCTGTGCACTTGTGATCATGTTGACATATAAATCTACGTCATCACACATTTTAGAGCTTGTTACCGTATTCGTCGGTGTATAATACGCTCCGGTGTATAATACGCTTTGGACAATTTTTCAAAATAAAAGTGAAACATCCGTAGATAATACGCCTCGGTGTATAATACGCGCTGCCGCGACAGTCTTTTTTGTGGCCACTAGATGGCGCCAAACCCTCCCCGACGCCGACGTAATGCGTCATCCACCCACCGCTGACGTCACCGATGAGACAACCCGGAAATGCGGTCCATTGTGCAGCGTGAACTGAATTTAATAAAAATTTAACTACAGAAACGCTTAAAAATATATTTGTCAGCTGAATATATATATTAACGTGTCGCTCTTTAATTTTTGTTAATAAATTATTACAAATCAGCTGAATTTAAAATGAAACAACACGATGTGTGCTGCGCACACACACAACAGGCCCACAGGCCCGGTTTGGAGCAAGAGCTGAATTTACTGTAATTAAAATAAAACTACCGTACAGAAACACTTAAAAAATATATATTTGTTAGCGGAAGATATATGTTAACGTGTCACGGTTTAATTTTTGTTAATAAATGATTACAAATGAGCTGAATTTTGAACGTAAACAACACGATGCGCGCACACAGAAACTGTTTGCTGCGCTGCAAGATCTGAATTTAATTAAAATAAAACTACCGCACAGAAACACTTAAAAAATATATATTTGTTAGCGGAAGATATATGTTAACGTGTCACGGTTTAATTTTTGTTAATAAATGATTACAAATGAGCTGAATTTTGAACGTAAACAACACGATGCGCGCACACAGAAACTGTTTGCTGCGCTGCAAGATCTGAATTTAATTAAAATAAAACTACCGTACAGAAACACTTAAAAAATATATATTTGTTAGCGGAAGATATATGTTAACGTGTCTCGGTTTAATTTTTGTTAATAAATGCACTTTAACGGTTACTATTAATTACTACTTAATACACGCTCACCCCGCCCATAAAAATGGCAGAAACAGATACCGTTTACAGTTTTTATTCAAACAAATTATTTACACTATTTACATTATTTACACACTATTCAAAACCTTCAAATTCTTCATCTTCCGTGTCGCTGGCAAACAGTTCAGCCAGCACACGGTTCAGCTCACCGGTGCTCAAAGGCCCAGGCTGTTCCTCCTCCTCCTCCTCGCTCTCGGTGTCCTCTGCTCCATCTGGCCGTGGGATGATCCCAGCTTTGATGAACCCAGACTGGATTATTTTTGTGGAAATTGATTTCCACGCCTGGTCGATCCAGTCGATGGCCTGCATGAACGTGGCGTGGCGCATGCGGCCTGTCGCTGTGAAACTGTGCTCACCATCCACCATCCACTGCTCCCATAAGCGGCGCAACGCAGCTTTAAAACTTCGGTTCACAGAGATGTCGAGGGGCTGGAGAACCTTGGTCAGTCCACCTGGGATGATGGCAGGAATGGAGTTGGTCGCTTTTATTTTGTCTTTTACAGCTGGCGTGATGTGAGCTCTCATACTGTCCATGACCAGAACAGCTTTTTTAGATTTAAAAAAACCGTCTGGCCGCTTGCTGTAGCATCTGGTCATCCAAACGTTCATCATCCCAGTGTCCATCCATCCTTTCTCGTTCACCTCCACAACCACACTAGCTGGAAAGTTCTCTTTAGGCATTGTTTTGCGCTTAAAAATGACCATGGGCGGCAGTTTTGCCCCATCCGCGCAGCAGGCGAGGACCACGGTGAAGTGGGACTTCTCATGTCCTGTGGTCATGATGGAGACACTCTTCTCACCTTTGTTTGAGACACTCCGAGACATCGGCAAATCGAATGTCAGTGGTACTTCATCCATATTAATCAGCTGTGCTGGCGAGATGTGGTGGTCGTGGACTTGGCGGGCGATGAAGGCACGGAAGCTGGCAACCTTCTCCTCGAAGTCCGCTGGAAGCTTCTGGCACATCGTGGTGCGCGCCCTCAGAGAAAGCTGGTTCCGCTGCATAAATCTGTAGCACCACGATGCACCGCCAGCGAACTCCAAAATGTTCATGCTTTTGGCCAGAGAGACGGCGTGCAGCCGAAGATGGACCGTGGAGACGCCTCTCCCGGCCGCGCGTTCTTCCAGAACCCACTGCTTGACCCGTTCCTCCAACTGGGGCCAGCGGGCCTTCTTCCCTCTGTTCGCCCTCTTGGACCGCTTCATGGCGGTCAGCGAGACCTCCGCCTTTCTCCACAACCGAACACAGGCCTCGTTCACCCCGAAGTGACGTCCCGCTGCTCGATTGCTGTTTTCCACAGCGAATTTCACGACCTGCAGCTTGAATTCTGCAGTGTAGGAATTCCTTTTTGGCGGCATTTTCTCTCTTTGTTCTCAGATTTTTCTCGGTATAAATGTGTTGTCGTTGATTTCTCCTGCTCTCTCTGTGATTTTGGCGGGGGGTGATGGGTTTTATAGAATACACAAATAACAGGATACGCCTCAAGGTACAGTCTGCAGGTAAACAGACTACAGGGCGCATTAGCGCCCATAGCGGCCGAAACTGGTACTGCACCATTTTTGGTACAGTCTGCAGGTATTAAACAGACTACCTACAGGGTGCATTAGCGCCCATAGCGGCCGAAACTGGTACTGCACCATTTTGGCCAAAATGAAAAACTGAGATATCAGAGCCAAAAATGGGTCTAAAAATATGGGGAAAAATCCATAAATAATACGCTTCGGTGTATAATACGCAGGACATGCAAATGAGCAAAAATACTGCGTATTATACACCGGTTTTTACGGTAGTTCTTTGGGGTCAACTGCTCTTGACAACGTGTCGGTCGTGTACATTAACTTGCCTGGCGTGTACATCACGTTTAGTGTGTAGCGCTGCAAACGAATCATCATTCTTTGAATCCTTAACGGGAAGTCATTGAGCGGCTTTCTGAACAGTGTGATCAAAGGTTTGTGATCTGTTTCCACACAGACTTCTTGTCCTGAAATGAACTGGTGAAATCTCTCACAGGCGTACGTTATGCTGAGCAGCTCTTTTTCAATCTGTGCACATCTTGTTTCTGCATCAGTCATTGAGCATGATGCATACGCAATTGGTTGCCAGTCTTCATATTTCTGTAATAACACTGCTCCCAAACCATTTTGTGATGCATCTTGTCAAAGTGTACAGGACTTTTATGTTGAAAACAGACTGACTTAAGACACACAGCAAATTCACGTTCACGCACACACACACGACCAGATTAATAACACATATATGATCACTCACAGGCCCTGAGTACAGGGTGTACAGAAACACAATTTTTATATATGGTTTTTAAACCTTGGTTCTAATCATGCCATTTTTAATTTACTAACAGAAACAAAAACATGGTATGTTTTGTAACTTTTGTTTGAATTTTGATAACTCATCTTTATGTAACTCTAGTTAAAACCGGTTGTGATAATCTGTGGTTATTTTAATAGAACAGGCTCTGTCCTCTGTGTTACAAACAAGGCCTGCAAGACCTTTCCATGCACACACTAGGCAGAAAAACACGCACACCCGCGGCCCAAGGCCTGTAGCAGTGAGCCTCACTCTTACCAGATAAGAAAAGCAAGAGCACACACACACACACACACACAGAGGCATGCTGTCATGCACTCAAGAAGGTCTGCTCGGAGCAGAGAAATAGGTCAGATGAGATAGAAAAGTGCACACTTTT
>JBBPBX010093768.1:0-13496 GCA_038048925.1 Garcialebias charrua
TCTTTTCAGCTTAATGCAGCTTACTTCAACATTTTTATACTTCTACTGACTTATTTATGCTAATTTCAGATCATTATGCTCCTTTCAGCTAATTTTTGAAAGATTAGGATATTTTTGCTATTTTAGCTACTATTTAGCTGTTTATGCAAATTTCACCTTTTTCAACTATTTCAAACAATTTTTTTTAATCAATCCAACTTTTTTCAGCTTAATTCAGCAAAACCATGTTCTACCAACTTCCTTCTGGTAATTTAAGATATTTTCTGCTTATTTTAGCTGTTGTGCAGCTGTTTTTGGCCAATTTCAGCTGATGTCTGCCAACGCTACTTTCAAATGGCTTTAACTCAGCCATCTTTATTCATAGAGAGCTGAAATTTGGTGAGGTTGTAGCTATGGACAATCTCTAACATACATTAGGTGAAGCGGCCATTTTGATTGAACATGCAAGTTGGGTGAAGCGGCCATTTTGGCATTCACACATGCATTTTCTCAGGAAATGCAATCTAGTTATTATTGTGTGAATGCCAACAAGGCATTCACACTATAGAGATTGTGTTTATATTTATTATTCTCGCATGTTACTATCTTCCGTCCGTACGTTTTTTGGCGTCCTACTCCTCCTACAGTTTTTGTGCCAATTCAACAAATCATATATCAAAATGTTCAGCTCGCTCAGGACAATCCAGCTATGACTTTTGGTAATGCTGCAACTTTAGCTTTTTGAGATATTTAGCCTTTTCGGCCATTTTTTTCCCATTGAAAATGAATGGAGCTAAAATGAAATGGCCTTTGGGGGGCTTTATCATATCTTAAATCTCACCAAATTTGGCAGACTCATCACTCAGACATGGGGGAGTGAAAAAATATCAAAACCTCACGTTTTCATATATGCTGAAGGGGCGTGGCCTGGCCTCAAAGTTAGGCATCTCGCCATGAAAAACGAAACACTTATAGCACCTACACGAAAACCGTCTAATACATCAAACCTTCAGTGATTGACCCACATCCCGTCCCCTGCAATACTGAATGGTCAAATCATGACATTAATTAAGCCACGCCCCCTCACAACAGGAAGTGTACAGTTGTACATTGAACGTCCCGATCGGACACCTGTTACCTAATCAGCGTGACGGTCTGTCCAGTGACCGAAGACATGTTGCTGTAACAAGCTTTCCAACACTGACCGTTTTGGGTGGAGCATGTGGGCGTGGCGATGTGGCGAATCAGACGTAACGCCATCACAAACGAAACACTAATAGCACCTACACGAAAACCGTCTAATACATCAAACCTTCAGTGATTGACCCACATCCGGTCCCCTGCAATACTGAATGGTCAAATCATGACATTAATTAAGCCACGCCCCCTCACAACAGGAAGTGTACAGTTGTACATTGAACGTCCCGATCGGACACCTGTTACCTAATCAGCGTGACGGTCTGTCCAGTGACCGAAGACATGTTGCTGTAACAAGCTTTCCACGACTGGTTGTTTTGGGTGGAGCATGTGGGCGTGGCGATGTGGCGAATCAGACGTAACGCCGTCACAATACGTTTGGCCTTTTGGGAGCTTTATCATATCCCAAAACTCACCAAATTTGGCAGACTCGTCAGGACTGGTGAAAAATTACATATTTTGGGGGCGTGGCCAAAATTGCAACAGAAAGGGCTCAAGAGCGCCACCTAGAATATTTCAAACTACCCTCCGCATTGGCCTTAGTTTCACGTAGGATCATGAAATTTGGTACACCTCCCCGATTCACCAAGGCGCACAGAAAACCCTCTGGCACCAACGTTGTACGATGAAAGGAAAGGCGACCTTTTCGGCCATTTTTATCCCATTGAAAATGAATGGAGCTAAAATGAAATAGCATTTTGGGGGCTTTTTCATATCCCAAAACTCACCAAAATTGGCAGACTCATCAGGACTGGTGAACAATTACATATTTTGGGGGCGTGACCAAAATTTCAAAAGAAACGGCTCAAGAGCGCCACCTAGAAAATTTCAAACTACCCTCCGCATTGGCCTTAGTTTCACGTAGGATCATGAAATTTGGTACACTTGTCCAATTCACCAAGACGCACAGAAAACCCTCTGGCGTCAACGTTGTACGATAAATGGGAAGGCGGCCATTTTGGAATGTGGACCAAATCGGGTGCACGCATTGGGTGCCGAACGGGCACGGGAAAGGCACGAGAGTGTTTCAGGGTGGACCAGCTGGACTTCCCGCGGTCGCCACGAGAAGGGCGGAGCGGCGCTAAGGCATTCACACGTGCATTTTCGCAGGAAATGCGGTTTTTCTAGTGTTACAATTACATCTGTTACTATCCTGATTCCGTACGTTTTTTGGCACGCTACTCCTCCTACAGTTTTTGTGCTATTTCAACAATTCATATATCAAAATGTTCAGCTCATTCAGGACATGATGGCTATGACTTTTGGTATTGGTGCAACTTTAGCTTTTTGAAATATTCAGCCTTTTCGGCCATTTTTTTCCCATTGAAAATGAATGGAGCTCAAATGAACTCAATGAGCTCATTTTGCATCCTTGATATCTTTGGAACTCATTACAATATTTCACTACTCCTTTCACATTTTGGACCAACTCAGCTTCCTTCAGCTACCTTGTACATTTTTTTAAAATATTTCGGCTACTTTCAGCTACTTTCAGCTGTTTCTTCAACGACTTTGCAATCTTTTCAGCTTAATGCAGCTTACTTCAACATTGTTGTATTTCTACTGACTTATTTATGCTAATTTCAGATTATTTTGCTCCTTTCAGCTAATTTTTGAAAGATTAAGATATTTTTGCTATTTTAGCTACTATTTAGCTGTTTATACAAATTTCAGCGTGTTCAACAATTTTTTTTTATCAATCCAACTTTTCTCAGCCTAAATCAGCAAAACCATGTTCTACCAACTTCCTTCTGGTATTTTAAGATTATTTCTGCTTGCTTTAGCTGTTGTTCAGCTGTTTTTGACCAATTTCAGCTGATGGCTGCCAACGTTACTTTCAAATAGCTTTAACTCAGTCATCTTTATACATAGAGAGCCGAAATTTGGTGAGGTTGTAGCTATGGACAATCTCTAACATACATTAGGTGAAGCGGCCATTTTGATTGAACATGCAAATTAGGTGAGGCCGCCATTTTGGTTCAATATACAAGGCAGTTACTTGCCTTGCAAAGTAAGTCAATGCATGTATTGTTGCCATTTTGGTTCTACAATTAAAGTAGGTGAGGTATTCATTTTGATTTAATAAGCACATTAGGTAAAGCGGCCATTTTGATTGAACATGCAAGTTGGGTGAAGCGGCCATTTTGGCATTCACACATGCATTTTCTCAGGAAATGCAATCTAGTTATTATTCCGGTTACTATCCTGATTCCGTACGTTTTTTGGCACGCTACTCCTCCTACAGTTTTTGTGCTATTTCAACAATTCATATATCAAAATGTTCAGCTCATTTAGGACATGGGTGCTATGACTTTTGGTATTGGTGCAACTTTAGCTTTTTGAATTATTTAGCCTTTTCGGCCATTTTCTTCCCCATTGAAAATGAATGGAGCTAATTTTTCATCCTTGATATCTTTGGAACTCTTTAGAATATTTCACTACTCCTTTCACATTTTGGACCAGCTTAGCTTCCTTCAGCTACCTTGTACATTTTTTAAAAAATATTTCAGCTACTTTCAGCTAATTTCAGCTGTTTTTTCAACTGCTTTGCACTCTTTTCAGCTTTATGCAGCTTACTTCAACATTTTTGTACTTCTATTGACTTATTTCTGCTGACTTCAGATCATTATGCTTCTTTCAGATGATTTTTGAAAGATTGGGATATTTTAGCTATTTTAGCTACTATTTAGCCGTTTTATGATAGTTTCAGCTTTTTCAGCTATTTCAACAATTTTTTTTAATCAATCCAACTTTTTTCAGCCTAATTCAGCAAAACCATGCTCTACCAACTTCCTTCTGGTAATTTAAGATTGTTTCTGCTTGTTTTAGCTGTTGTTCAGCTGTTTTTGGCCAATTTCAGCTTTATTCAGATATTTTCAACTTTATTTTGCTTATTTCTACTTATTTCAGATTTTTTTCAATTTCAGATTGTTTCAGATACTTCATCTTCTGCTGCTTTGTGCTTATTTCTGCTAGTTTCAGCTTCTTCTGCTATTTTAGCTACTATTAAGCTGTTTTTATGCTAATTTAGGCTTGTTTCAACACATTCCACATTATTTGAACTCATTTCAACTTTTTCCAGCCAAATTCTGCAAAAATGTACTCTCTCTACTAATTTCTAAGACATTTAAGCTTCTTTCTGCTATTTCAGATAATATTCAGCTGTTTTTGCTATCTTAAGCTTTTTTCAGATAATTTCAACTTTATTTTGCTTATTTCTGCTTAGTTCAGATTTTTTCAGATTTCAGATTGTTTCAGATATTTCAGATTATTCACAATTATGCTATTTCTAATTACTTCAGATAATTGATGCTTATTTCTGCTACTTTAGATAATATTCAGCTGTTTATGCTATCTTAAGCTTTTTTCAGATAATTTCCACTTTTTTTGCTTATTTCAGATTATTTCAGATTTCAGATTGTTTAAGATGTTTCAGATTATTCCCAATTAGGCTCTTACTAATTCCTTCTTCTGATTTAAGATTATTTCTGATATATTAGATAATATTTAGCTGTTTTTGTTCAATTTCAGCTGATGGCCGCCAACACAACATTCAAATGGCTTTAACTCAGCCATCTTTATACATAGAGAGCTGAAATTTGGTGAGGTTGTATCTAAGGACATCCTCTATCATGTATTGAATCCAAATCAAAAATCCAAGATGGCCGACAATGCAAAAAACTAAAAATACCATAAAATGGTCAATTTTAGTGATATTGAGCTGAAACTTGGTGTAGTGATAGCTGAGAATGTTTCCTATCAAATGCAATATCAAAATCAAAAATCCAAGATGGCCGCCAACGCTACTTTCAAATGGCTTTAACTCAGCCATCATTATACACAGAGAGCCGAAATTTGGTGAGGTTGTAGCTGAGGACATTATCTATCATGTACGGAATCCAAATCAAAAATCCAAGATGGCCGACAAAGTAAAACATTAAAAAACTGTAAAAATCCAAGATGGCCGCCAACGCTACATTCAAATGGCTTTAACTCAGCCATCTTTATTCATAGAGAGCTGAAATTTGGTGAGGTTGTAGCTGAGGGAATCCTCTATCATGTACGGAATCCAAATCAAAAATCCAAGATGGCAGACAAAGCAAAACATTAAAAATACTGTAAAATCCAAGATGGCCGCCAACGCTACTTTCAAATGCTTTAACTCAGCCATCATTATACATAGAGAGCCGAAATTTGGTGAGGTTGTAGCTGAGGGAATCCTCTATCATGTACGGAATCCAAATCAAAAATCCAAGATGGCCGACAAAGCAAAACATTAAAAATACTGTAAAATCCAAGATGGCCACCAACGCTACTTTCAAATGGCTTTAAATCAGCCATATTTATTCATAGAGAGCCGAAATTTGGTGAGGTTGTAGCTATGGACATTCTTTATCATGCATTAGGTGAAGCGGCCATTTTGATTGAATATGCAAATTAGGTGAAGTGGCCATTTTGGTTCAATATACAAGGCAGTTAATTGCCTTGCGAAGTAAGTCAATGCATGTATTGTTACCATTTTGGTTCTACAATTTAAGTAGACAAGTTAGCCATTTTGATTTAATAAGCACATTAGGTAAAGCGGCCATTTTGATTGAACATGCAAGTTGGGTGAAGCGGCCATTTTGGCATTCACACATGCATTTTCTCAGGAAATGCAATCTAGTTGTGTGAATGCCAACAAGGCATTCACACTATAGAGATTGTATCCGGTTACTATCCTGATTCCGTACGTTTTTTGGCACGCTACTCCTCCTACAGTTTTTGTGCTATTTCAACAATTCATATATCAAAATGTTCAGCTCATTTAGGACATGATGGCTATGACTTTTGGTATTGATGCAACTTCAGCTTTTTGAAATATTCAGCTTTTTCGGCCACTTTTTTCCCATTGAAAATGAATGGAGCTCATTTTACATCCTTGATATCTTTGGAACTCATTACAATATTTCACTACTTTTTTCACATTTTGGACCAGCTCGGCTTCCTTCAGCTACCTTGTACATTTAAAAAAAATATTTCAGCTACTTTCAGCTGATTTCAGCTGTTTCTTGAACTGTGTTGCACTCTTTTCAGCCTAATGCAGCTTACTTCAACATTTTTGTACATCTACTGACTTATTTCTGCTAATTTCAGATCATTATGCTCCTTTCAGCAAATTTTTCAAAGATTAACATATTTTTGCTACTTTAGCTACTATTTAGCTGTTTTATGCAAATTTCAGCTTTTTCAGCTATTTCAACAATTTTTTAAAATCAATCCAACTTTTTTCAGCCTAATTCAGCAAAACCATGCTCTACCAACTTCCTTCTGGTAATTTCAGATTATTTCTGCTTATTTTAGCTACTATTTAGCTGTTTTATGCAAATTTCAGCTTTTTCAGCTATTTCAACAATTTTTTTTAATCAATCCAACTTTTTTCAGCCTAATTCAGCATAACCATGCTCTCCCAACTTCCTTCTGGTAATTTAAGATTATTTCTGCTTGTTTTAGCTGTTGTTCAGCTGTTTTTGGCCAATATCAGCTTTTTTCAGATAATTTCAACTTTATTTTGCTTATTTCTACTTATTTCAGATTTTTTGCAATTTCAGATTGTTTCAGATACTTCATATTATGCTGCTTTGTGCTTATTTCTGCTAGTTTTGGCTTCTTCTGCTATTTTAGCTACTATTAAGCTGTTTTTATGCTAATTTAGGCTTGTTTCAACAAATTTTACATAATTTGAACTCATTTCAACTTTTTCCAGCCAAATTCTGCAAAAATATACTCTCTCTACTAATTTCTAAGATATTTAAGCTTCTTTCTGCTATTTCAGATAATATTCAGCTGTTTTTGCTATCTTAAGCTTTTTTCAGATAATTTCAACTTTATTTTGCTTATTTTTGCTTAGTTCAGATTTTTTCAGATTTCAGATTGTTTCAGATATTTTAGATTATTCAGATGATGCTGCTTTGTACTTATTTCTGCTAGTTTCAGCTTATTCTGCTATTTTAGCTACTATTAAGCTGTTTTAATGCTAATTTAGGCTTGTTTCAACAAATTCCACATTATTTGAACTCATTTCAACTTTTCCAGCATAATTCTGCAAGACTGTACTCTCTCTACTAATTTCTAAGACTTTTAAGCTTCTTTCTGCTATTTCAGATAATATTCAGCTGTTTTTGCTATCTTAAGCTTTTTTCAGATAATTTCAATTTTATTTTGCTTATTTCTGCTTAGTTCAGATTTTTTCAGATTTCAGATTGTTTCAGATATTTCAGATTATTCACAATTATGCTATTTCTAATTACTTCAGATAATTTAAGCTTATTTCTGCTATTTTAGATAATATTCAGCTGTTTATGCTATCTTTAGCTTTTTTCAGATAATTTCCACTTTTTTTGGCTTATTTCAGATTATTTCAGATTTCAGATTGTTTAAGATGTTTCAGATTATTCCCAATTAAGCTCTTACTAAATCCTGCTGCTAATTTAAGCTTATTTCTGCTGTTTTAGATAATATTCAGCTGTTTTTGACCAATTTCAGCTGATGGCCGCCCACGCTACTTTCAAATGGTTATAACTCGACCATCTTTATACATAGAGAGCTGAAATTTGGTGAGGTTGTAGCTGAGGACATTATCTATCATGTATAGAATCCAAAAAAAAAATCCAAGATGGCCGACAATGCAAAAAAGTAAAAATACTATAAAATGGTCAATTTTAGTGATATTGAGCTGAAACTTGGTGTAGTGATAGCTGAGAATGTTTCCTATCAAATGCTATATAAAAATCAAAAATCCAAGATGGCCGCCAACGCTACTTTCAAATGGCTTTAACTCAGCCATCATTATACATAGAGAGCCGAAATTTGGTGAGGTTGTAGCTGAGGGCATTATCTATCATGTACGGAATCCAAATCAAAAATCCAAGATGGCCGACAAAGTAAAACATTAAAAAACTGTAAAAATCCAAGATGGCCGCCAACGCTACATTCAAATGGCTTTAACTCAGCCATCTTTATTAATAGAGAGCTGAAATTTGGTGAGGTTGTAGCTGAGGGAATCCTCTATCATGTATGGAATCCAAATCAAAAATCCAAGATGGCCGACAAAGCAAAACATTAAAAATACTGTAAAATCCAAGATGGCTTCCAACGCTACTTTCAAATGGCTTTAACTCAGCCATCATTATACATAGAGAGCCGAAATTTGGTGAGGTTGTAGCTGAGGGAATCCTCTATCATGTACGGAATCCAAATCAAAAATCCAAGATGGCCGACAAAGCAAAACATTAAAAATACTGTAAAATCCAAGATGGCCACCAACGCTACTTTCAAATGGCTTTAAATCAGCCATATTTATTCATAGAGAGCCGAAATTTGGTGAGGTTGTAGCTATGGACATTCTTTATCATGCATTAGGTGAAGCGGCCATTTTGATTGAATATGCAAATTAGGTGAAGTGGCCATTTTGGTTCAATATACAAGGCAGTTAATTGCCTTGCGAAGTAAGTCAATGCATGTATTGTTACCATTTTTGTTCTACAATTTAAGTAGACAAGTTAGCCATTTTGATTTAATAAGCACATTAGGTAAAGCGGCCATTTTGATTAAACATTCTCGGGTGAAGCGGCCATTTTGGCATTCACACATGCAAGTCAATGCATGTATTGTTACCATTTTTGTTCTACAATTTAAGTAGACAAGTTAGCCATTTTGATTTAATAAGCACATTAGGTAAAGCGGCCATTTTGATTAAACATTCTCGGGTGAAGCGGCCATTTTGGCATTCACACATGCATTTTCTCAGGAAATGCAATCTAGTGTTACAATTACATCTGTTACTATCCTGATTCCGTACGTTTTTTGGCACGCTACTCCTCCTACAGTTTTTGTGCTATTTCAACAATTCATATATCAAAATGTTCAGCTCATTCAGGACATGATGGCTATGACTTTTGGTATTGGTGCAACTTTAGCTTTTTGAAATATTCAGCCTTTTCGGCCATTTTTTTCCCATTGAAAATGAATGGAGCTCAAATGAACTCAATGAGCTCATTTTACACCCTTGATATCTTTGGAACTCATTACAATATTTCACTACTCTTTTCACATTTTGGACCAACTCAGCTTCCTTCAGCTACCTTGTACATTTTTTAAAAATATTTCGGCTACTTTCAGCTAATTTCAGCTGTTTCTTCAACGACTTTGCAATCTTTTCAGCTTAATGCAGCTTACTTCAACATTTTTGTACTTCTACTGACATATTTATGTTAATTTCAGATTATTATGCTCGTTAAGATATTTTTGCTATTTTAGCTACTATTTAGCTGTTTATGCAAATTTCAGCTTTTTCAGCTATTTCAACAATTTTTTTTAATCAATCCAACTTTTTTCAGCCTAATTCAGCAAAACCATGTTCTACCAACTTCCTTCTGGTAATTTAAGATATTTTCTGCTTGTTTTAGCTGTTGTTCAGCTGTTTTTGACCAATTTCAGCTGATGGCTGCCAATGTTACTTTCAAATGGCTTTAACTCAGCCATCTTTATTCATAGAGAGCTGAAATTTGGTGAGGTTGTAGCTATGGACCATCTCTAACATACATTAGGTGAAGCAGCCATTTTGATTGAACATGCAAATTAGGTGAGGCCGCCATTTTGGTTCAATATACAAGGCAGTTACTTGCCTTGCAAAGTAAGTCAATGCATGTATTGTTGCCATTTTGGTTCTACAATTAAAGTAGGTGAGGTAGCCATTTTGATTTAACAAGCATATTAGGTGAAGCGGCCGTTTTGATTGAACATGCAAAATAGGTGAAGCGGCCATTTTGGCATTCACACATGCATTTTCTCAGGAAATGCAATCTAGTTGTGTGAATGCCAACAAGGCATTCACACTATAGAGATTGTGTTTATATTTGTGTGAATGCCAACAAGGCATTCACACTATAGAGATTGTGTTTATATTTGTGTGAATGCCAACAAGGCATTCACACTATAGAGATTGTGTTTATATTTATTGTGTGAATGCCAACAAGGCATTCACACTATAGAGATTGTTCCGGTTACTATCCTGATTCCGTACGTTTTTTGGCACGCTACTCCTCCTACAGTTTTTGTGCTATTTCAACAATTCATATATCAAAATGTTCAGCTCATTTAGGACATGATGGCTATGACTTTTGGTATTGATGCAACTTCAGCTTTTTGAAATATTCAGCTTTTTCGGCCACTTTTTTCCCATTGAAAATGAATGGAGCTCATTTTACATCCTTGATATCTTTGGAACTCATTACAATATTTCACTACTTTTTTCACATTTTGGACCAGCTCGGCTTCCTTCAGCTACCTTGTACATTTAAAAAAAATATTTCAGCTACTTTCAGCTGATTTCAGCTGTTTCTTGAACTGTGTTGCACTCTTTTCAGCCTAATGCAGCTTACTTCAACATTTTTGTACATCTACTGACTTATTTCTGCTAATTTCAGATCATTATGCTCCTTTCAGCAAATTTTTCAAAGATTAACATATTTTTGCTACTTTAGCTACTATTTAGCTGTTTTATGCAAATTTCAGCTTTTTCAGCTATTTCAACAATTTTTTAAAATCAATCCAACTTTTTTCAGCCTAATTCAGCAAAACCATGCTCTACCAACTTCCTTCTGGTAATTTCAGATTATTTCTGCTTATTTTAGCTACTATTTAGCTGTTTTATGCAAATTTCAGCTTTTTCAGCTATTTCAACAATTTTTTTTAATCAATCCAACTTTTTTCAGCCTAATTCAGCATAACCATGCTCTCCCAACTTCCTTCTGGTAATTTAAGATTATTTCTGCTTGTTTTAGCTGTTGTTCAGCTGTTTTTGGCCAATATCAGCTTTTTTCAGATAATTTCAACTTTATTTTGCTTATTTCTACTTATTTCAGATTTTTTGCAATTTCAGATTGTTTCAGATACTTCATATTATGCTGCTTTGTGCTTATTTCTGCTAGTTTTGGCTTCTTCTGCTATTTTAGCTACTATTAAGCTGTTTTTATGCTAATTTAGGCTTGTTTCAACAAATTTTACATAATTTGAACTCATTTCAACTTTTTCCAGCCAAATTCTGCAAAAATATACTCTCTCTACTAATTTCTAAGATATTTAAGCTTCTTTCTGCTATTTCAGATAATATTCAGCTGTTTTTGCTATCTTAAGCTTTTTTCAGATAATTTCAACTTTATTTTGCTTATTTTTGCTTAGTTCAGATTTTTTCAGATTTCAGATTGTTTCAGATATTTTAGATTATTCAGATGATGCTGCTTTGTACTTATTTCTGCTAGTTTCAGCTTATTCTGCTATTTTAGCTACTATTAAGCTGTTTTAATGCTAATTTAGGCTTGTTTCAACAAATTCCACATTATTTGAACTCATTTCAACTTTTCCAGCATAATTCTGCAAGACTGTACTCTCTCTACTAATTTCTAAGACTTTTAAGCTTCTTTCTGCTATTTCAGATAATATTCAGCTGTTTTTGCTATCTTAAGCTTTTTTCAGATAATTTCAATTTTATTTTGCTTATTTCTGCTTAGTTCAGATTTTTTCAGATTTCAGATTGTTTCAGATATTTCAGATTATTCACAATTATGCTATTTCTAATTACTTCAGATAATTTAAGCTTATTTCTGCTATTTTAGATAATATTCAGCTGTTTATGCTATCTTTAGCTTTTTTCAGATAATTTCCACTTTTTTTGGCTTATTTCAGATTATTTCAGATTTCAGATTGTTTAAGATGTTTCAGATTATTCCCAATTAAGCTCTTACTAAATCCTGCTGCTAATTTAAGCTTATTTCTGCTGTTTTAGATAATATTCAGCTGTTTTTGACCAATTTCAGCTGATGGCCGCCCACGCTACTTTCAAATGGTTATAACTCGACCATCTTTATACATAGAGAGCTGAAATTTGGTGAGGTTGTAGCTGAGGACATTATCTATCATGTATAGAATCCAAAAAAAAAATCCAAGATGGCCGACAATGCAAAAAAGTAAAAATACTATAAAATGGTCAATTTTAGTGATATTGAGCTGAAACTTGGTGTAGTGATAGCTGAGAATGTTTCCTATCAAATGCTATATAAAAATCAAAAATCCAAGATGGCCGCCAACGCTACTTTCAAATGGCTTTAACTCAGCCATCATTATACATAGAGAGCCGAAATTTGGTGAGGTTGTAGCTGAGGGCATTATCTATCATGTACGGAATCCAAATCAAAAATCCAAGATGGCCGACAAAGTAAAACATTAAAAAACTGTAAAAATCCAAGATGGCCGCCAACGCTACATTCAAATGGCTTTAACTCAGCCATCTTTATTAATAGAGAGCTGAAATTTGGTGAGGTTGTAGCTGAGGGAATCCTCTATCATGTATGGAATCCAAATCAAAAATCCAAGATGGCCGACAAAGCAAAACATTAAAAATACTGTAAAATCCAAGATGGCTTCCAACGCTACTTTCAAATGGCTTTAACTCAGCCATCATTATACATAGAGAGCCGAAATTTGGTGAGGTTGTAGCTGAGGGAATCCTCTATCATGTACGGAATCCAAATCAAAAATCCAAGATGGCCGACAAAGCAAAACATTAAAAATACTGTAAAATCCAAGATGGCCACCAACGCTACTTTCAAATGGCTTTAAATCAGCCATATTTATTCATAGAGAGCCAAAATTTGGTGAGGTTGTAGCTATGGACATTCTTTATCATGCATTAGGTGAAGCGGCCATTTTGATTGAATATGCAAATTAGCTGAAGTGGCCATTTTGGTTCAATATACAAGGCAGTTAATTGCCTTGCGAAGTAAGTCAATGCATGTATTGTTACCATTTTTGTTCTACAATTTAAGTAGACAAGTTAGCCATTTTGATTTAATAAGCACATTAGGTAAAGCGGCCATTTTGATTAAACATTCTCGGGTGAAGCGGCCATTTTGGCATTCACACATGCAAGTCAATGCATGTATTGTTACCATTTTTGTTCTACAATTTAAGTAGACAAGTTAGCCATTTTGATTTAATAAGCACATTAGGTAAAGCGGCCATTTTGATTAAACATTCTCGGGTGAAGCGGCCATTTTGGCATTCACACATGCATTTTCTCAGGAAATGCAATCTAGTGTTACAATTACATCTGTTACTATCCTGATTCCGTACGTTTTTTGGCACGCTACTCCTCCTACAGTTTTTGTGCTATTTCAACAATTCATATATCAAAATGTTCAGCTCATTCAGGACATGATGGCTATGACTTTTGGTATTGGTGCAACTTTAGCTTTTTGAAATATTCAGCCTTTTCGGCCATT
>JBBPBX010093769.1:0-13495 GCA_038048925.1 Garcialebias charrua
TACCTGGATGACCTCCTGATTCTGGCTGAAAGCAGAATACAGGCCCAGTCACACTCCTACAGGGTGATTTCTCACCTGGAGGCTCTCAGGTTTGTCATAAACCTACAAAAAAGTAACCTAACTCCATCACGGGTTACCGTATTTCTGGAAGTACAGATTGACACCATCCGGTACAGAGCATGGCTCTCAAAGGAACAAGTTTCCTCCATTCGTCATTGCCTGGAAATATTTAAACTGGATCAATGGGTCCCTATGAAAACATGCCAACTTCTTTTAGGCCTCTTGGCGGCGGCCATACCCTGTGTGCCACGTGCATTGCTGAAAATGCGGGCCATACAAATATGGCTAAACCAACAGACACAACCTACCCTGCCCAGTTGGGCAGGAAAGGTTAGGATGGATTCAGGGTACCTGAAGGCCATGGAACCTTGGAGGGATTTGTCTGTTTTCACGGAAGGGTTCCCGCTGGGAAGGGTGTCATCTCGTGTGGTCATCATGACGGATGCCTCAAAAACAGGATGGGGGCGATCTGCAGAAACCAGAATGCCCGAGGCCTTTGGAATAAACAGGAAGCGAGATTACATATCAACTTCCTGGAGTTGTTGGCTGTATTCCTGTCATTAAAATACTTCTTCAGCAAAAGTCTGATTACTGGGCAGCATGTCCTGGTGAAATCAGATAACAGGACCACAGTGTCCTTTATCAACAGAGAAGGAGGGAAGAAGTCCTGGGCCCTCCTCAGACTGACACAGAAGATGATCACATGGTGCACTCCAAGAATCTTATCACTTAGGGCGACTCATGTCCCTGGGGAACTTAATTATGGAGCAGATGCCCTCTCAAGAGGGCCTCTCCTGGCGTCAGAATGGAGCCTGAACCCACAGATTGTGGAGCAGGTCTGGTCACGATTTGGGAGAGCCTCTGTGGATTTGTTCACTTGCAGAGCTAGCTCACAGTGTGACCTTTACTTCTCCTTGAAGGAAACAGATGCACCATTGGGAACGGATGGTCTGGCACATGATTGGCCAGCAGGGGTGCTCTATTATGCGTTATCACCAGTCCCTCTGATCGAGGTGACGCTGGAACGTGTGCGACAGGGAGCCCTCTCCCTGATCCTGATAGCCCCCAGGTGGCCACAGAAACTATGGTTCCCGGAATTCATCTCAATGTTATCAGGGATACCATGGCAATTGTCTTCTCACAGGGACCTGCTGACTCAGGCACGTGGGCAGATTCTATACCCACGTCCGGAGTTGTGGCGGCTTTCAGCCTGGCCTTTGAAGGGAACTGGCTAAGGGCCTAAGGCTTTGATTGCTTTGTCCCAACACAAATGGCAACAACATACACAAGGGTGTCCCTTCGTGTTTATGTTTGCTTAGGAGATGCTCAATACATAGTTCCCATGTGACGTCACATCTGTGGGTTGTCCTTTTTGACCCTCCCACAGGTAGGCAAAGCAGCAGTTGGAGCGCGTTCTAATGGATGTCCATTTTTCACGTTGTTTTTTTTGTTAATTTCTAATTAATTGCAATGGTTACTTCGTGTTGTGTCAGTGGGTGTTCCAGTCGGGTAGACGTTTGGGCAACGCGCAGGTTTCACTTCATCAAAAAAAAAGTAAACGTGAAGGATTTATCTCATCGGAGAAGCTGATTGCAGCCCCTCTCTCTGAGTCTGGCTCGGATCTGCTCTGGAAGACGTCGTCCTTTTGGCCGGTAAACAAAATATTCTACATAAATCATTTTGTGAAACTATGTCAGAACAATGTTAGAGTACAACTGTCTGTGTGTTAGAGCTGTTTTTTTATTTATTTTTTATTTAGCGACAGCATGCTGTGGCTAGCTTAGCATCTCGCTAACGCGGCCTCCTCACGGTCCACCGGGACCGGCGGGGAGACCGTCCCAGTGGGAGAAGGAGGACGGGAGCCAAGTCGTGCGGGCGACGCGTCGGTCCCATGGGACGTGCCCCCGCGGCCGCGACGGATCCACGCCGTCCGACCTCTCGAGGGACCATCCGCTCCAGATGCTAACAACATGCTAACTTCCAACACGGTAACACTCAAGTGCTGGTTCTGGTCTGTGTTCAGCCTGGACTGTTTGTGCTGGCTGTGTGTTATTTTAGTTAAACCTTTTTTTAGCTGGTTAGATATGATTGAGACAGTTTACACATCTTTTTTGGATTTAAAGCTGTGAAGCCCTGTGCTGTGAAGCCGGTGTGCGCTCTTTGTAGTAATTAAATAATTAATGATATCGGAGTAACTACTTTGTGACAAGTTGTCTGATTCGTCTGCCATGATTTCTTTCTCAAACTCATTTAACTCGACCACTGCCAGTTTGCTCTTGTTCCTTGGTGAAGCTGTGGTAGCTCGTGTTTTTGTCCGTATAATTTGCTCTGGCTGTTCGCCATCTTTGCCTTCTCTGCCTTCAGATGTGGTGCGGAAACCGGTTGGGGGCGTGTCTGGGAACTATGTATGGAGGGGTTTCCCTCTCCCTAACGGGTCTCCTACATCAAAATGGGCTCCACTTGCAAGTCATGCCCCTTGTATATGGAAAAATATACCCTGGGGACTTGGGAGGTTACCCTGTGCTTGACCTGGGTTTTCTACCTCCACATTGCCACCCAAATGCTAGTGGCGTAATGGGTCCCTTGCTCCTTTCCTCCTGTTTCTCAGGGTTTCCAGAGAAAAAGGGAGATGATGAGTATTCACACTAGTGGAGCACGCTTATGCTGTCTCTAGCTGGTGTTTTTTATGTCCAGTGGTAACATCAAGCTGATGTTTCTACATTTGGCATTTTTTCTTCTCAGGCTGTGCTCTCTACATACCCTGTAGAGAGCAGCTGGGAAATACCTGTCATTTTAAGGCAGATGTTCTCACATGCATTTTGCTGAGCATTTCAAGGGCGTGAATGAATTACGTTCCCATAGCATATGTTGCACCGAGAGAAATGACTGAAAGGGAACTGAAAGTTATGCACCATAACTCATGTTCCCTGAAGGAAGGGAACGAGGTGCAACATATATGGCCCTTTTCAATGCTGAAAGCTCGGTGAAGTGCATTTTGGAGAATGATGAATGGGCATCAGCGGCTTATGTACCCAGAGGGAGGGGCCTCTGGTGCGACGCTGACGCCCCTGCCGTAAAGGCGTGAATGTATTCCTTCAGGTAATCGCACGGGGGCACAATTCCCATAGCATATGTTGCACCTCGTTCCCTTCCTTCAGGAACATGAGTTATGGTGCATAACTTTCAGTTTTCATTCTCTAGATCAATACAGTGTTAAGAAATACAGTAGTATAACACCACCAGTGACATTTATTTAGTATATAAAATTATTAATATTTGATAATTTTTTATAAGCAAATTTAAATAAATGTAGCCATCACAGTCCAATACAATAACCAGGCAGCTAGCGCTAGCATGCTAACAAACACACAAAGAAAAAAACAAACTCACCACTTCCCACTTGCAGTCAGCTGAAGGCTTTTTTCACAGAGCCATCTAATATCTGAGAGGCATATCAGTCAGAAATGCAAATAGATATTAGATAAAGGGCTTTTATTTATTTAAAACGCACATGATCAAGCCTGCTTGAGTCACTGCACAGCTCTGTAATCCCAGACAAAAAAAAAACTGGACCGGAAGTACATTGTTCTGTACGTCCAGCTCACGTTGGACTCTCCAGTGCGTACAAATCTGCGCCCTGAAGAGACCCATTGTATCAAAACGTGGTGGCATCAGTACGCATGTGCCAGTTATATTTAGAGTCAATGGATTAGATAAGAGCGCCCCAAACAGGAAATACGTCACCAATCAGAAAAACGTTTTTTTGAAACGAACAATATTACTCATCATTGATCATAAAATATTTATCCTACACAACTAAAAACATATATGCATATATTTTGAAATATTTTTATGTTATTATTTCATTTTTATTATTATTTTTTTTAAGTATTCTATTGTAAACTGGTCCAGAACTTCCAGTGGGGCGGCGCCCTGGCGCCCTCTAGTGGTGGCCGCCCCTGGTTTACATGCTGATTTAGATTAAATTAGTCCAATAAATCTAAAAGGTCCTTAACCATGGGCTTCTCAAGACTGCACACATGCAAATTAAAATCACCAATAATGACCACACGATTATATTTTGGTGTGATTTCAGCCAACAAATCAGAAAATTCATTGATGAAATCCTTAGATCAAGGTGGGCGGTAGACGAGAGCACATAAAGTCACAAGTGAATGGCAGAGTTCAAAGATAGTCAGTTCAAAACTAGAGCAGATAACAGGGATGGGCAGTTGTTTACAGTCAAAAGTTGATTTGAATATAGTTAACAATCCACCACCACCACGGCCTGATGGCCGCGGGTCATTAAAATACAGACAGTTTGGTGGTAATAATTCCATCAAGGTGCTGGACTCACCCGGCGACATCCAAGATTCTGTGATGAAGAAAAAGTGAAAATCTTGCTCTTGAAAGTAATCCCTGAGGATGAAAGTTTTGTTGGTGACAGATCTTGTGTTGATCACACACATCCTTATATTATCCAAGGTGGTTTAAAGACCGTGTAAAGTGAATTTCAACATTTTCTTCAATAAACATTATAAATGTCATAATTGTAATCTTGTAAATGAGTAAAAAGTCTCAAAATTGTAGCTCAATTAATTTTGGAGTTATAGAGCAAACTGTGTATAAACATATTTCTATTTCAGGATTTTTTAGGCGTGTTTTAAATGTGACCGCGTTTCGTCACGCGGTCCTCATTAGTATAGCCCCACCCCCTGCAGCTCCAGCCGTATAAATTCGCCTCGGTGGAGCCGTTCACTCGCGAATCGCAGATAGCATCAGATAGCAATAGCATAGATATTTTGTTCATTGTTAGCTAGCTAATCAATTATGCCTCGTTCGTGCATCCTCCCTGGATGTCGCAATGGTCAGGGCACCCGTACAAATCATAACATGTTTTTAAACCGCGTGGTTTTATACCAAGTATCTGTAATGCTTGGATAGGTCAATGGATAAGGCGCTTGCCTTCCGTCCCAAACCCCACGGGTTCAAATCCCGCATGGTACAACTCTTTTTTATTTTTTTTATTCATTCCAGATTAAAAACACACAAAAAAACTATTTACAAAAACAGCGTAACTCTTGGAAAAAGTAGCTGCTGTTACAGACAGAACTCGGATAAAAACAGAGCAGGTTTACTGGATCTCTGCTGCCTGCCTCTCCAGTCTCCACACAGTCAGCTCAGGGCAGGGGCTGGACACGAGCGCAGCATGCGCTGAAACCGCGCCCACGCACTGACACGCCCCTAGCGTTCCAGGGCAAGGCAAAATCATGTTTTTTCATGATTTTTGAGACTTAATTTTATAAGGTAAACAATGTTTTTAATCAGTCAGATTTAAATGGGTGATTAATAACACATATTTATGCCATGTGACAAACTAAAAACACACATTTAATTTCACTTTACACGGTCTTTAACTCTTCCATCTCTAAATATAGTTTTAGATTATGTGTTGCCCTTTGCCTGTGTTAAAGGCATGAAAGGCCGGTCGGAGAGGTGTTTCTTTCACCTCGCTTCTTGGGTGGACCTCGGCGAACTAGGGGGGCGGGTACGCAGGGTCAGCGGGGGAGCTGACTCGCTGTGGGAGCACTATTCCTGCAGATATTTTCTCCCCATCCCTAAACACGCACCTCCGTCCTCTTCATCTTAAATTAATACATGTAGGGAATTTGGGTCTCGGGTGTGCTGCAATGGTTTTAAATCTCTATTGTTCAGAGCACCTGGGACTCAATTTTATATACACTTTAGACATTCATTCATAAACATCTTCATAAAAGTCACATATAGGGAATGGAGTGAGCACTATGGCTATGGGTGGCGGGATGATATCAATCTCGCCCCCATGCCTATGCTCACTCAACATTATGCATCTAGACAATTAGGGCCTGGGTTAGAGTTGGAGTGGAGGGGAAACTGGTACAATGCTAGCCTTTGCTCCTTCTCTTTCCCTTTTAAGTACACTTTACAACAACACTCACCAACAGTACATTTGGGGACGGGGGTGTGTGTGTCGGGGTCTTGATTTGTTAATTTCATTTTTATTTATTTATGTATTTATTTATATATATATATTATTTATTTATTTTTCTCTTACCCCCCTGGTTGCCTGGCGGACATTCTGGGGGTGGGCCGTCAGGGGTTGTGCTGGGGTGTGGGGGGGTTCGGGGCCTGCGGGTTCGCCGTGGGCGGGGCTGGCAGTGCGCTCCCTCTGGGGCTGCTTGGACTCGGGTGTCCTGTCCTGTCCTGTCGGCGGGGCGTGGGGTGGGCCGGATCTTGGACGTTTGCTGCTCTCCACCCCAAAATGAATGGGCCTACCTCCTGGGTTTGGATGTGGGCTGCCCCATGTAGGGAGCAGGTACATGTCTTGGACCTAGGGGGTATAGAGTGTGCATCGGGATTATGAATGGAGCGTGTCGTTATTGTTTGTCTTTCTGTGACTGAGGGTGAGGATGAGGGTGGGTCTGAATGAGTGTGTCTGTGTATGAATGTTTAAGTGTCAGGCTGGGACTTGGACTGCCCCCTCTCTGATACTTCTGAGGCTACTCAGAGTTGCGCTCCTGCCACGTGGCCCCCTGGTGGGTGTTCCTCTGCCTGCGGGCGTGCTTGGGGCCCTCACTATCTGGGGCTGGGCGCTTGGGCGTTTGTCAGCTCGGCCTGGTGGCTGCCTGGTGGGGCTCGGGTCCTCTGGTCCTGTCCGGTCTGGACCTGAGGGATGGGCGTCCCCGGTGCCCGAGCCTCGGTGACCGGCCCTGGGGCTACGTCGGTACGGCGGGCTCCGGCGGGGGCTTGTGTATTTGTCGCTGTTGACGCCGGGGGGTCATTGTGTGTGGTCCCTGGTGGGGTTCGTCCGGTTCTTCCACTTGGTCGGATCTGGGGAGTGGACGAGTGGCTCGTCCTGTTCGGGTGGTCCTGGGGACTCTGGGCTCAGGGTCCTTCCTGGGGTCTTGGGCTTTGATCGCCCCTTCGTCTGTCTCGGGCTTTGGGGGGACGGGTCTCTGATGCTTCACATTCGCTACTAAATGTTCTATTGGAGGAACCTTATTCACTTATGCATGCTCACAACCACACACAAATGGATGCAGGGATGTATATATAGATGTATGTAGATGGGTATATAACTGAATATAAATATATATGTATGTATATTGTATATATATTTGTAGGTATGGGTATGTGTATTTATGGAAATCTGCTGCAGGGTCATGAATATTGTCGGTCTTTATGTTTGTATGTTTGGTTGCTGTGTCCTGTCGTGTGCTTTGCGGGATTGTGTACGGAGGTTTGGTGTGTTTGCATTGTGCCCTTTCTGTGGATAATTGTTGTTTTGTTGTCTACTTTCTCTTCTCTTTTCTTTCTTTCTTTCTCTATTATTATAAAAAAAAAAAAAAAAAAATACATATTGGAGTGAGAGGATGGCTATAAGGTGTGAAGGGAGGCCATCTATAAATGGAAAAAAATAAAAAAAAAAAAAAAAAAAAAAAAAGGCATGAAAGGCGGCGGGTGATAAGCATTGTTTCAAGGAATGCTTGGCCCTAATTTTTTTTGCTTTCTGCTACTTAACAGTTTGAGCGAACACATGGAAACCAGTTCTTTATTGTGCCATCTAAGCTTGGAAACAAACAGAATGGCTGTGTTATGTTTCCACACTTGTGCCTTATCACCTAAAGTCAGATCCGACATTATTTATGAGCCAAAACAATGTGAAAAACATTGCACTTCAAGTAAATTGCTTTGAGAGAGAAATAAATATATTTTCCTCCACGTGAACTCGTGGAGCTTTCTTTGCAAGCGCCTGAAGACGAGTCTGAACTGATAATGCAGTTTAGGACAAAAAAAACAAAAACAAAACAAAAACTAATTTCCTTTTAATCAGCAAAATGGACCGTGCTGCTCCGAGTGTCAGATCACTGTTGCAGAAGTGATTTGAGGATATCGCCTCACAAATCATGTGGGGTGAAAATGAGATATAGTGATGAGAGGGCACCGATGGGGCCAGAGTCAGCAGCTCACATGTCTGAACAGAGAAACCGATACACACTAGAAACGCACGCACACACGCACTCACACACACACACACACACACACACACACACACACACACGCGCACACGCGCACGCACACACGCACGCACGCACACACGCACCCACACACACATACACACACACATACAAACGTGCTGTGTTGTTCGTAGGAGCTCCATAAGCCATTAATGATTTAGTCTTACAGGCAGGACAGAAATAATTCTGCTTATGAGTGAAATATTGATGGACCTGGATGAATTTTTAACAGGGCTGATTTCTGAAATAAAGATGCAATTGACCTGCTGCAGTCAGAGGTGAGGCAGACCCATCCCATGTTCACTTCCATGGATGTGCTGGTGGTGCTGCTGCTCTGTGAGTTTTGTATATTTTGTACTTCTGCTGGGATCTGTGAGTGTGGAAAAAGCGAGAAGGAGATGCACTCCTGTGTGTAAGAATGTGTGTTGTCCCGTGACTATAGCTGAGAAGCAACAACTAGGGGATTTTATTTATGAATGAGTCCTTTACTCTTTAGTGTTTTCATTTTGTTTCAACTTTTATGCCACTGATTTAATGTTAGGAAAAATCTAGAGTAGCAAAGATACATTTTGAATAAGTTTGTTGATGTTTGTGCTCCATTCAGGAGAGGATAATAAGGGAAAGACAAAGAAATCATGTGGAGCAAAGAGGGGTAATCAAAACAAATTCTCCCATTCGTCCGTTTGTTTGTCTGTCCATGCATGTTGTGAGCATGATGACTTGAAAAACAAGTCAGGTACCAACTTCCATTTTGGTGTATGGCTACATGTACTGTAGCTATAAGAAATGTTCTTTACGAAAAAAGGAGTTGCCACGTCAACATCCAAGATGGCTGCCACTTTAAATGCCAGATCAGTTTGTGTGCTTGATAACTTGAAAAATAAGCATGTCGAAATCCATTTTAGTGTGTTGCTGCAACTAAGCATTAGAAAGGCCACTATCAAATACACAACCAATACTATATGCTCCAGCATCAACATGTGGCATAGGGACTACACAGCTGCAGAAAGAAAAGCGTTGCAGAGAGTGGTGAAGGCTGCACAGAAGTCTGTTGGAGTCAGCCTCCCCACCATCACAGACATCTACACCTCCAGATAAAGGAAGAGAGCCACCTGCATCATGAAAGACCCCACTCACCCAGCACACACACTTTTTGCCCCTCTCCCCTCAGGAAGGAGGTTCAGAAGCATTAAGTGTAGAACCACTAGACAGAGGAACAGCTTCTACCCTGAGGCTGTTGGACTCATGAATCTCTAAAAGCATAAAAACAATACACTGAACAGCAGCACGAACATGAGTCTGTGTGAGCAGATGAGGATGAATGAACACAGCAACATGAAACAGATCAGCAGCAACATGATGTGATTTTTCACAGTGATTATTCTGGTTAGGTAACTCCTTGGTCTGCTACCTTCGTATGTCTCCACATGTCACAACCTAGTGTCATGTCATGATATGCATTCTACATGTCACGTCATCAGTGCAACTACAACATGAAATCTCAAGACATTAGGGGTGCGGATCTCTGTGTCTGGAGAATCAATTTGATTCCGATTATTGGTGTCACGATTTGATTCAAAATCGATTTTTCGATTCAGAAACGATTTTTGATTCAGAAACGATTTTTCTATTAAAATGGTCATACATGATTTAGTTTCAGTTTTGTAACTGACAAGCTGAAAAGAATAAACAACAATGTAAACAAATGCAACATTTATTTAAAACAATAATTTTGAACTGAAAACATTAAACAACAATGTAAAAAATAGAACATTTATTTAAAACAATAATTTTAGGTTCTGTACTATATCAAATTTTTTGCATCATTTGATATTTATACCAAAAATAGGAACAAATTATACAGGAATGCATTCAATTCTGTAACTTAAATTACCAGTATTACTGTAGGTTAGTTGCCTGGACTTCTCTAAAACAATAAAAGAAAAAGAAAAATCTAGGAACAAATAATTCATCCATCCATCATCTTTAACCACTTCTTCATTTAAGAGTCTCGGGGGTCACTGATGTTCATGTCCAGCCATCACTGTGTGAGAGGCGGGGGACACCTGGACAGGTCTCCAGTCCATCACAGACAAATAATTCAAAATATATAAATACAAAAGTGAACAGACTTCAGCCTACCATAGTGCATTAACCTTTAACTCAAAATAAAATACAGTCTTCAGTTTTTTTACATATTGATTCATATTTACTAAATATTTAACAAAATTTCAAAACCTGTGCAAGTTTAAACAAAATATCTTCAGAACTGTAATTTATAAACATAAATTGTATCATTTAGAACTGGCGCCAGGAGATGTGTCTCATCTGGTCTCTCCAACTTGTTAAAAGACAACTTACATTAAGTTTGTTGTATAACTTGTCAGTATTAGTTTTAGTATAATATGAGAAAACGAGTTACCTTTGAGCTGCATCAGAGCTTCTCCCACGTTATTTTTGTGTCATACTGGAGCTGTGTGGAGCTTTAGCTACATTAAGGAATAACGTAAGTTGCTTCCAGCATATTAAAAATAAAAATAAACCCCTCAACTTCCACTGAGCTGTCTGCTCGTGAATCCTTTGTGATACAGCAGGAGATGGAGAGAGAAATCTTTGCAGCAAACTTTGCTGGTTGGCTGGTTTCACTTTTATCTTCGGCGCATTTTATTGTATTTCCAAAATACTGTACCGTAATTTTATTTGACACTTCTTGCAAACAACCGTTCTCTTGTTAAAGCTACAGTCTGTAGTTTTTCTAAAAATATATTTTTAACATATTTCTTCACTCTGTCACCATCTCCTGACAGACTGATATTAGACAAGTAATCTCTGAAAAAAACTATATTCCCCTTGCTTCTCCAGGTGTTACTAAAAGCATTTCTAAAAACCCACAGTGACCCGCCGTTAACCAGCCAATAAAAACAGAGTTTTTAACCAGCCAATAAAAACAGAGCTTCTCACTTCTAACCCACGCCCCCGCCTGTCCCAGCCCCAGCGGCCGCGCACGTTCTCGTTCAAAGGATTGCAAAGCGATGCAGAACTGTTTTGTATGTGACACAAATGTATTAAATTCCCCTTCTTCATCCCTGATCTGGACTTTTCTTTTGTTTTTTTGCCAAAAGTCAAGTGATCGCTTCCTCCTCCGCTGACTCCATGACTGAAATGAGGAAATGAATGAATTTGTCACGAGCGAATTAAACTCGGGTTCAACGTGGCTGCGCGAGGCTCTGCAGATTTCCTGGTGTTCTGGTGTGCTGGACCAGTGCTCCATGTTTTTATTTTATTTTTTAGAACGTTTTATTAACATATAAACACAGAAAATTGCAGCGGCTGCGACAGGACATGCAGTGGAGGCGGAGCTAAGGAAGCTGTGCTGAAGTTCAGCAGAGCAAGGGGGAGCAGAGCCATATATGGCTCTGAGGGGGAGGGACCAGAAACATTTCTCAGTTCAAAATTTATCTAAGTTCCAGCCAGAGCCATATAGAGAGTTCCGACACGCTTTGATCTCACCGACAGGCGGTCAATCGTTCCAAACAACGGCTATGGAAACCTTGTGGAGCTGCGCCCTCTGGCGGCGACGGAGCGCTACTGCAGGCAGCTTCAGACTAACCAGAGCCATGGAACAAATCGCCCCCTCCATGACCCACGTGACTTCCGCATTCCATTCTTACAACGGAACTCTATGGAAGTGTCGCAACTCTCACTTTATATGGCTCTGGTTCCAGCGTGTTCAAAAAACTACGGACTGCAGATTTAAGCTTTGTCTTCCCCAGAACATTGTGGGATCTGAAATTATTTTTAAAGACGAAAGAGCAAGTTGAATCGCGCTATCTCCCTCCTTGCTAGCAGGCTCCATTCAGATAAAGGGAGCTTGCTAGCTTGCTGTACGGTGGCCTGCACGGTCAAAATTGCATGACGGCCGAACGGACACATAATGCTAAATGCAGTACGCCAAGGAGTAGGAGTGGAAAAAATGTAAAATTAAACACATTTTAAAATCGATTTTGGGGTTTTTAGAATCGATTCTGAATCGCCAGAACTAAGGCCCTGTTTACACGGACACTGTGGGGGGAAACAGAACTTTTGGGTATGTTAATTAGATTAAAAGTTTTGCGTTGACACGGATCTGCTCGAATCTCCCCCCTCCCTCATGCACCCCCCCTTTCACCCACTGCGCATGCGTGCTACTGAACCTTCACCCACTGCGCATGCATGCTGCCTCACTCTGCTGGCAGTCTGCTACTTTCTTTTGTGCTAAAAGTTGAGCTAACAACAAGTTAAAGCTGGATTTTGGATAAGAGTCGACAGATTTGACACCAAGCGGGACTGCTTCATCTAACAAGCTGCACACCAGACGCTGAGTGGACTGTGGACCAGAACCGGACTTTACTCCGTGATAAACAGCTGACTTACAGCAGGTAAATCAACGTTCTTAATATAATGTTTGCTTGTGTTTAATTTGATCACACAACAACGGAGTTTTTATTTATTTATTTATTTATTTCTGCCAGGTGGAGAAGCTGTCGTTCCAACAGGCAGACCGCGGTTCTGATGGGTCCAGATGAACACACAGCAAGAGTCCAGTTCATTAACGTAGTTACAGTTCGGTTCACGTGTTTTAATAGTGTTCAGTTTAATTCTCAGTGTTTGTGTTATGTAAACTTTGTGGTGCTGAATAAATAAATAAATAAAAAATAAACCTGGTGTCTTCATTTTCACAGCACGTTACGCACTGTTTAAAAAATGTAACGAGTCCAGATAGATACTGTAGTTCAGATAAATTTACATCTCCCACGCCAACATAAATACTGTTTATTATTGTTAAACTGTTATATTTTGCAGCGTGACACGTGAAATGTCCGCCTGCCCTAGACTGTCCGCGCATGCGGGCTGCGCGCATGTGGTTGACACAAAAGCTCCACGGGAGATGTTTAGACCATTAAAGTGCATTTATTAAGCAAATGATAGACTCAGACACACCTCCTCTGCTACAATTTCGAGCTAACAAATATTGTTTATGTGATTTTCTTGTTATATTTCAGAGAAACGAGCCGTTCCGCCATCTTTTTTTTTTTCCTAAAAGCCTCTCGGCTGTTGCCTGAAGTCAGTCTCTGAAACGGTCTTTCCGCAGTCCAAAAAAGCTAAGAAACAGTTGCATGACTCACTGGAAATATGCTTAAAGTTAGAAAACACTCACCTGCGCAGACACCTCTTGAAAAATCTTTTCATTGCACGTCACTCCATCCAGCTCCCTCTGAATATTTTCATCGGCCAGCAAATACAGAAAAGCCTGAACCTCCGCGTTTGACCACGGTTGTGACATAATTATTAGCCTGTGTTAATTCTCAAAAATGTGCTCCTCCAACTTGTTGTTCTAG